>NAOQ01000592.1:11976-26459 GCA_002751075.1 Ichthyophonus hoferi
TATATATATATATATATATATATATATATATATATGTATATTCATATTTAAATATACTGATGTATAATTTTATACCCTTCTGCTTATTCACTTCATTGATAAATTATATTAATTACATTATTCCACCAATTACCTCTTTTCCTTTTTTCTTTTTAATTTTTAAGTGAAATTCTACCAATACGCAACTACATTCCTCTTATTGTATATATTTAGCATGATTAATTGCCAATCATGTGATTTGAATATGTTTATATGTGTAGCATTAACGCTTAGTAAAACAAAATTAGTGACAGGACCTATAAATTTTAATATCACGAACGCATAAAATATTTCAACCAATTAAATATCCTAAACCGATCTTATAGTAACATGTGATTTACTGGTTAAATCTGTCGCATATCATCTGTCTCTATATATAGATTATTCTGTTACATTGCATAATATTTTTTCTATGATGCACATTGTTTTGGAATATTTAATTTTTAGTTTTAATAAAGAATATCTTGTTGGTGCAGAAAAATTTATTAATAGATAATGGAAATCTGGCATGCATATGTAAGACTAATTCGATCAAGATTAAGCTTTCTGATGGACTGATCTTGACCAATAGGATTGGACCATTAAAATATTGGACTGAGAATACTACTGACACAACCCTTCTTCCTATTAGTATCATTTTAAAATTTTAAAAGCGCAATTGAATGAGGAACCAGTATAGTAATATTTGTACCAGTAGATTTAGATATATATATCTACTATTATGATTGGATATATATACTACTATGTTTACTTACCTATACTAGTATGTGTGTTTACATCATACATTAATATATCTATGTACATGAACTAATTGATTTGGATGTATATATATACTAATGGGCTTATACGCCTACGCCACTCATAGGAATAGTATAGATGTGTAGTTGGTATAATCTTAGACTTTCCTTGGAAAACACAAATAAAAATGAAAATAAAAAGGTTCTAAAAATAATCTTTGTGCAAATATCAGTTGGTATCAACATTTTCTCATTAGGTTAAGAATTTTAGAATACATCATTTTATTAGAAGATAATAATATTTTTATATGATATACTGGTTTTGACTTCTTTGGTATTTTTACCTTAGCCAATCCAATTGACTAATCTTAATATTAACCTAGATCTATTAGTGTATATTTATGATATATATAGGGACAAATATGCGTACATATTAACCCAATAATAAACATGAATCAAAACCAATCTAATAAACCAATATCTCATCCCACTTAATCATATACCTAACTGTATCTTTTTATTTGAATAATTAAGCCGTTCTACCCATACACGGCTAATATAGGCAAAGTACTAGTAATATATGGAAGGAATATGAACTATATAGTTATCTGTGTTGAAACTCGGCCTCCTCTCCAGCTGAGTTTCCTTCTACGTTTGCCACTGTCTTTGACATTTCATTATATCCGAATGAGTCGGGTTTATTATTCTAATGGTTTTACACATATTCTATTGGAGTGTCCTCTGGATCTTAGTGTTTGGGACCACTTTAAAGATCATTCATAAGCCATTTCATATACTTTTCTTGATTGTTGTCCTAGGAATAAAGACCATATATGGTCATATTAACGTGTTCTAACATAAAAACCACCTAGCCATACTAATTACACATAATAACTGTAATTTAGCTTACAGGGCGTTAATTACCAAACAAGATTGCAATGGCTATCCTCACTGACTATTGGTGATGCTAACTAAATGAAATGACTTCCTTATCTTACGATGAATAAATTTCTTTTATTATTTGGTGTACCTTGGACTATACTTTTATTCATTTCGTATCTGCAATAATTGCTTACAATTTCATTGTCAGTCAACCTCCATGACTAATTGATCTGCTCAATATAATTGGAAGTAATGGACCCAATCAGAATCACTTGTAGCTGCTTAATTGGATTATCCATTTGTGACCATTTATGTATTTTCATTATATCCTGACGAATACATTTATAACTAAATAATGTGATTACTTGAGATTGGTTGGTTTACATAGTGCGGGTCACTACCAAATCAATCTTCATCTCTTTAATCAATCTTTAAACATAAAATATTTCAAACATAGTTATTCAATCTATACAATAGATTGTATGTACATACATTCCTCAGTGGACAGTTTGTACCCTAGATCTACATTATAAACCCCCTTAAAATTTTATGTTGGAATTTTAGATTAAACCTACTAAACTAGGTCCGTAGGTTATAGAAATTACTCTTTGCAATGGTTGCAACCCCCTTTGACATATTCTTGTTTATATCTTCATACTATACTGTGCTAAAAAGAAACCACAACTTTATGTGTGAAAGATAGTGAGTCGGGTACATTATAGTTTACAGCGCTATTGAGAAAAAGATGTGTTTTTTTCTTTCTGAAAACTAGATTCTATTCAGTCTGGCCCGGGGTGGAATACACCTCATATTGACATCACTTAGCCTCGATTCATAAATGTATCTGTAGAGGAAGTGGTTCTAATCAGTTGAGAGTACATAGTACACTTAAGACTATATATTAGGATCAAATCCACATTATATGATAAACATAGGGCATGACTAATAGTCAATCAATCACCTGTTAGTTATATTCTCTATCCCTACCTTCTCTCTCATATTCATGGTCTTTTATATAGTAGAGTGTAGATCACGGTATGATTGTAGTGCTCATACGAATATATATACATACACACATACATATATACAAACATACATACATGCATACATACATATATATATACGCATCGCACCCCACCACATCTACCAATACATACCAATAGCTGTAGTGAAAGCAGCAAACCCAGCACAGCCAGCCAGTGCTGCCTTCCCACCCGCCCTCAATCCCAAGGCACCACCAGTAATACAACCTGAGAGCACACCATTCCATCGGTCTGACTTGCCTCGAATACTTTCAACTGCACACTATAGCCCCACGGAAAATAGGGGATTGAGTGAAACTGCCTTTTAATATTTAAAATTTCTAAGGTAAAAATAAACCAATGGGTCTTTATATGACCAAATAATTAACATTAGGCCTATTTTAGCAAATTTATTATATCAAGATATTAGAATTTGCATGACTACCTCTCCATATATAGGTATATGACATGCCATACGATTCCTTAAAATTGTATTTTAAAATTTTAAAATCCCAGAAATATTGAATGTTCTATGCCTCCAATGCTTCCCATAACATAGAAAAGGAATGCGTTTAATCCAGGCAGAGGACCTATTATATTATAGGAATAGTCTTTGTTTATATTTAGAAAACTTTTATTTAAAGGTAGATATATGTGTGGGTGGCATTGCCTTTAAAATAACTTTAGGTGTTAGTCAATTAGTCCATTCGCATATATGTGTGTGTTTGTTTTTACCGTTGAGGTGATGTATATGCACATACTTTTATGTCAATGAAAGACCCAATCATTTCTATGCATGAAATTGTCCGTAGTCTCCAATTATCACAAAAGGAGACTATTGCACCAATCGGTAATAATATTTTAAATGTGTGCAGAAATAACACCACCTATATTAAGGTGTAAATGTGTATATATATCCAAGTAAATTCGACTCACCTCTGATCCCGCAAACAGTCCACCAACTAATGCAAAGTTCTTCCCTAACTTCCAACTACGTTTTCCCATATCCCTAATGACGTCACGAGCCCTAGCACCTTGATTTTCAATTGGCTCAAAACTTCCTCCTATGATGCCAAATATACCCCCTAGGCCCAATCCTGTCCAGGTGATTGGAGAGAGGGTTGGGTCGATTAGCCATATATAGGTTGGATAGACTATTGAATATTTATATATATAGTATTCTAATATATCTCCCTATGAAATCCTAGTAAACCCCTTTATATAGGCTATTAAAAAAATCCATGTTGTACTGTAAAATCTAATAACCGCCCCCCACCCAATAGAATATTTAAAAAAATTCACCCTGTCAACTATAAACAATAGTTTCCATAATAACAGTCCTGTAACCAGTAACCTTGAGAATATTTCTTACCCATAACATAACTTAGGGCCATCTTAGACGGACAGCTCTCCCATAGTCTCTCCATGAAAAGTATCTCCCGAGGCTTCCCAGTACCTACAAGTAGATGTCCATTTTGACGAAGAGAGGGAAGCTATGAATGATATTTTAAAGTTTATATATGTATGTATGAGTAAAAGGGAAAGGAGGTAAAAAGAGAGAATAGTAAGATAAATATGTGGGTTAGTGGGTTTGTGGGTTTGTTAATGTGTTAGCACTTGTATATATACAGTGTGTATATATGTTATTGTATAAAAGCCGGCGTATATTCAATGTGCTAAGCATATATAACAATATGTGTATCATTGAGGACTAGCACCTTTAGTGTGATACACAACAATATAAAGTGGGTGAAGGTAGGTGATAGCATTTAGGTGGATAAATACATGTAATAGTACGTATACATGGAATAGATATTATAGATTGCCTGTGCCTGTGGTTCCTGGGAGTCCCAGTTGTCTATGTATTATGTATTATTAAAATAAAGTTATTACCTTAATCTCGGGTGGTAGGGGTCCTCCTTGCTCGCTCATGTTTCCTGTTTGTAACCCTGGCTGTCAACGTTGTATAAGAAATATGGCTAACTAATACCTTAACGCATTACAGTCCTCTATATCATATCATATAAAAGCATGAATATTATATAATATCGTTATATATCATACAATATCACGCTATTTTCTATAATATAAAATAATATAAGGATCTGGTTTGACCGGTGCTCGATTAAATAGTTAATAATCAGCAACTAAGTATTAATCTTGCTCCGTTGTATTCCAATCTCGATTATAATTCACTAATTAAATACTAATCGTAGCAGGTAATTAAAGATTAATTAACTGGTGAATTAGTTATCTCGGGGCTCATTCGGTAATGAATAATTAATTTAAACGATTTATTAGAAAACAGTTACTATTATGGAATCTATTGGTTAGATAACTGACACTCATAACAACTTGTAATGACCTTAGAACCCAAAAACACGATATGATCTATGTTTACAAATTTATTTATTAAAAAATACTTTAGCCGGTTATGAGATGAATATTGTCGGGAAATTTGTTTTTACTGAATATTGTTAATTAAATTATGTATGTTGTTGAGATAAAACTTAATCCTTACGGATACATATTAAAATTTTGATTTCAAATTAGCCCATGGATTTACTATATCAAGATTTAGTAGTGTATTTGACTATAAAGTCCCTACCCATATTCGTATGGTGCAACTGCTCATGTAATTTATGTTTAAAAAAGCTATTGTAAATGTTATTATATATGTTATTATATAAGCACACACCCTTTTATCTACTTTACTCATAGTTGATGAGTAAGTAAATAATCTCATTTTAAGACTTTGATGGTAACTAGATACTAATTGCCTTGTCAGGATGATAGATCAGTTTAGGTCTTATATAAATATATGTATGCGCATTATATTTCTTTTTCAAAGCTATGTTATATATTATGAAATATTCCTAACAAACTTACATAAACAGGAATATTTAATTAATTTGCATATTTATTTGGTTATAATCATTTAATATTATTAGCAATTATTAGTACATTTGCATTTGGGAAAAATAATTAAGTATAATCTATTGGTGTTAAATGGCAATCCAAGATGATCTGATCCATCAAAATGACACCAGCCAATAGCAGAAGCCCTGTGACTGTACTATTCAAATCAGGAAACAGTAGTAACCTTATTGAGATAGGATCTGACATTCCTAGTGGGTCTCTGCACTATACGTATCGACAAATCAACTTGAACTGTGTTTCAGAGTTAACGATCTTGTAACATGCTTTAACATATCTGTGCTCCGTGTATGCAGAGGGGCACATTTAAACGCTGGTGTAAATAATATATAAGTAGGACCAGAAGCGTTTCTGTAACCAGTATTTGTTTAGAACGAATGAGAATACCAAATTGAGTGAGATTTTAATGTATCTGTTCACATACACGGAGTACAATGGTTGAGCAATGTGTTACCATATCTGATCTGAAATGGCTTAGTATGTAGTCGCAGGGCCTCTACCATTGGTTGATTCAATTTTGATTGATTATCTTGGATTGCCATTTGTTACAAGATTGCTAATTCAATCGAAGTCCACTCTCCCTTGGCCTGGGAAGATTATTTAACCTAGGGCATAAAAAATATGAAATAGGAATATGAAAAGAATTTTAATATGAAAACTACTTAACTGGGGGCTTATTTCTTACTAAATGAATATGATAATAATTTCTGATAGCATTCCGAAGTAACCGGGGACCGGCCAATTTCTTTTCAAGACTACATTGAATTCGTGATTCTATTATTAGAATGTTTTTACCTAATATTTTAAAACAACTACTCAATCAAAGTGCTTGTTTGTTCACAGGATAACATAATTTTGACTAGTTAAGGACCGCTGTTTAGTATGATATTGTCGGTACACAGTGTACAGTAAAGTTACTATTATAATTATATACTGAAACTCCATTTCTATGAAATTTAAATACTATAAAATATAAGAAGACATAAAAAAATTTGCTATCAGCAGTCTGTTGAAAATCAATACTGAGCTCTTCCATAAATTTGATAAAGAGGGGGTTTCCTGGGTCAGATAAACTAAACAGGCCAGTTAATAGTAGCTGTTCTGACCTCAGCATTTTTTGGCATTTTTTGTAGGACGGACGATAAATTTTTTCAAAAACTATAGACCAATCAATCACGTTCTATTTTTAACCTCTCAAATCTTCCAATCCGCTCTTATCTGATCTGGTTGGCTGTTGCATACGTGACCTTTATGATTTTTGTTGATTTTTTTTTAATTCATAAATTAGTCACACAGATTATATTAATAGAGTATATATACAATTGAAAAGATGCCTCTAGGTTTTTTATTTATTAATTTATTGTATTTATGGTTAGTATCCAAAGCAAAATTTAGTACAAAATTACTTGTTTTGATTGATATTTAAACCTTATATAGATAAATACCAATCCCGTCTGAAGTTAGCCTGAGAACACATGCAATTTCGAGAACAAAAAATAGACAAACAGATTCAGATCAGAGATAGATCATATCTATCCTGGGGAACACCAGTTAAAGATTTGGGGATATATCTAATAATCAATTTCTTTTCTCCGAACACCATTGGGCCGTCATATTATTGCAATAATTACAGACATTGTTATTAATTGCCAGAGGCTTATTAACACAAAAGTTGTATTTTTATTTTTATTTTTTTTAAAAAATGGTTTCTGTTTTATGGTTATTAAGTGTTATGACATTTATCGGAATTTTAATTAATTATTCTTCAAATATTTCATATTCTTTATTTTTTAATGTTTCCATAAGATTTTAATTTATTCAAAAAATAACAAATATAAAAAATTTGAATTTAAAAAAATATTCCAAAAAAAAATTCGCGCTCATAGACCCCCCACCCTTTCATTCGAATATGATGGGTTGGATGGGGTAGGGGTGGGGTGTGTTTTTATTCGAGTAGTAACATGTAACTACCCCAAAACTATATAATAATTTATTTTCTGTATGGAGAATTTTAAACTGATGTTTGGTATATTTTTATAAATTGCTTAAAAAATATCTATTTTTTAAATACTCTAAAAAAAATAAGAGAAAGACCTACGGCAAGGATTGGAAATTGGTTCAGGAACCCGTGGCCTCCTTGCGATCAGTGTTAATCGCCGGTTAATTTAAAATTAGGGCATTCAATGTAAAAAAACTGTTAAGACAGTTCATCACATTGTATATTAAATGTTCCTGCTCAGAGAATACTAATTACAATGGATCTAACAATCATCCCATTTTATCTGTGATAGTTGGCAGCTATTTTTACATTAAATGAATTTTGTCACTGGAATCTCTCCTGGTCCACCTAGTATATAATAACTGGTTAAAGCAACATTGGGTTAAGTAGTAATATTCAACATGCTGTATATACTAGCCGGTTTGTTGGTCCTGAATCAGGTGGCTAGTGGGCTTCCCATCGATGGAGATGGTTCGAAGAGTAAAGCTCTGCAAACTTCTGTTGATATTAGATATTACAGGGATGCATGGGTAACCGATGTATGTATCTCTTTCTATATATATATTTCCCATTGTATATAACATTTGAAAAATTTGCATTTATATAAAAACCTTGCAGATACAATAATGCTAGTATATAAGTATGCCTTTTCATGTAATAAGACATTATAGAAAAGTAACAATGCAAATGAGTCTTTCAAGTACTCCTGCCCTTGCAATAGCTTGCTTTTGCTTTTTATTTTTTTCGCTTGCATATACATATTTCTAAAATAATACCTTCTCTATTTAGCATCCCCTTATTAACCTTATTGAACCGTTTTATCTCTTACATGCACCGTTTGTTATAATTTATGCCTTTGTTAATTTTGTACTTTCCTTGTCTTAACCTTAACCTAAACATCACGGTTGCCCGTGCAGATCCAGGTCGGCCAACAGACATTTACCGTGCTTTTGGATACAGGCTCCATTGATCTGATACTGATGAGCAACACATGCGCAGAGTATAACTCACAGGTGGTATGTCTCCCGTTTGTCTTTCACCCTCCCGTAGGAACATGTCCTAAAGGTGGCTATAACATGTCTGATAAGACTGGTACATGCACTCATAATACCGGGATGGCGTGCTATGGTGATGGTGCATATGCCCAGTATACGATTTATTCTAATACGTTTGGAATGGGAGAGATCGTGGTGAAGGACCAATACTTTGGAGCAATTACTTCAATGCTAAAGAATATGTTTTCGCCTGAACTGCAGGGATATCTCGGTCTTGGTTACGACTCTAATTCAAATATCTATTTCCTTTCTCAACCCAATGGTTCCATGTTTATTAACACTATGGTGAGCCAACTTGGTATGGCTAATGAATTTGCCTTGTGCTTTAATGATGATTTAAAGACTGGGAAGATGATTTTGGGTGCAGGCTATCTAGAAGGGATGAAGTACATTGATATCATACCCATATTTAAGACCAACGGTAAGAATATCTACAGAGCTTATAATGTTGCAGTGACAGTCTTTCTGGGCAATGTTCAAATAGGAGATACCGAATGTGACGGTACGTAAACGGAGCTGTGGATACATACTCAACTGTGAGCTTTATATATACGCTAAATGTTTTTAGCTTGTAATGAAAAATGCTTGTGTATGGAAATCCATTACTATTTTGATTTTATATGTCCTATGCGCGTATGTGTGTAAAAATAAGGTATGTGGAATTTAAATATAAATTTTATTATATATAGCTATATGATGTCGTGCTGTGTTAAGCTATACTACATTGTATTGGGTTTTGTTAGTGTGACCTCTAAACATATTCCTAACCACAGGCATAAGCGGACTTGTGGACAGTGGTACTACAGTCCTGGTACTCCCCAAGGAATGGCTAGCAAACTTTTTTAAAGCTCTATGTCCATATCTGGCCGATTTGAATCTTCCGTGTCTTCCTAGTTCTTCCCCGTTGGCGGGCTTAGGAAGCCCTTATGAAGTCGATACAACCCAAGAGCAGATAAATAAATTACCAGACATGATCTTTGACTTTGGAGATGGTGTGGTGGCTTCAATTCCTCCTCAATTTTATTACTACCCACAATATAAAACCGCTACTTCTATAACTGGATTCACTCTTCAGGTTAGTACTGGAGTTGGAAGTGGTGACCCACTTATTTTGGGTGATACATTCACGAGAGGAAAAACAGTGCATTTCGATCGGGCCTCAGAAAAAATTGGCATTATGTCAATTGATAGTTGCAATATATATAATGTCTGACAATTTTGATAACGGATTATTGGAACCAAGGTGTTCCCTGCACTTTTATTATTTATTATTATTATTATTAATGTTATTATTATTTTTTTAATCATTGCTATAGAGAAAAGACACTCCTCCAAATTAAGTTTAATGGGAATTCTTGGTGAATGATCGGCCAACGTGGATTCAATAGAACAGATGTTTGTAACATTTAAGAGGTAATTAGATCTTAGAGCATAGGCACTTTGGTCAGCTCACAATAGTTAAAACAAATTTGTTCAAATTGAGGTTTTGAGCAAAAAATAAATAAATACTAGGCTCCATTAAACAATAAAGAGAACGGTTGAATTTTATACTGCTGTTTAGTCCTAAAAAAATAAAACTAGTTTGAAAACGTCATATTCCAAAATTTATTATATAGTTTTATGTATTTATATTATGCTTACAGTTTCTAAAGAGGATGAAGTACTTAATCCAAATTCTTTATTAGAAGACCATCTAGTTAAACCTAATGGTACTTCTAATATTAATCATACCTAACCGTTTAGCTACACTCAAAATTGGTCATTAAGAACTTCTATGCCTTTTGATCAATAATGTGGACTTGAGCCGGAGTCATCAAAAGTTTTAGTTTGTAGATTATCAGTTCACAATTTTAAAATAGAGCCAAGTATTCCTGATTTTGGTCCTAAATATGATATATAACAAAATTGGTTGCTAAATTGAGACCTTTTAAAGTTTTGTAAACCCAACCACTTAAGTGGATAAATAACAATACCATAATTAGTTGACCTGCGTTAGACTGGTTTATTGGCTTTTCTGTGTTTATACCCGTTGATCAACAATTAGTTGTTACTTTAATAAATAAAAAGACACTATTTTAAATAATTTCCTGTGCTAAAGAAAAAGAACACTGGACAAAAATAAGGGAGTGTCAAAATGTATGGTGTGTATACAAGATTTTTAATTGCACTTACATATAAGTTCATGTTATGTAGAGAATTTAGTCGTGGAGTATCAGAATAGTGAGTTTGATAATTGCAAGCCCATGCCGTGCATACACAAAGCAATAAATAATCAAAAAAACGAATGTGTATTAAAATGCAAATAAATGAAAGCATACTGGCGTGCTTTTTAGACTAAAAACAAAGTAAATTTGCAAATATATACGGCTAAAATTTGGTAAATGTATTTGAATTTCTAAATGTTCCATTAATCTCACAATAGACTGGGCTGGTTGCTTTAATAATTTTGGTAAGTGAAACCGTTCCCTTTTGAGCATAAATAAATATATATAGAGGCAAGAAAAAAATACAGAATTTTTATTTGTATTCTAAAATATCAAAGTTGGATACCCATTGCGAGATTGTGTGACCCTACCAAGCTTAATTCACTTTCCTTTTCTAAGTATTTTCTAAACACTATGATTATATGATACCCTGTCAAACGTATTAGGTATGGGCAATACATATTCATGTATCTCTTCAACCTTTCTAAGAAACAAATCACCAGAATGTTGGTTACTACTATTTGTATTGTGTAGACTGACACCCATATCTCAAAATTCATCTGGTTCGCCATCCAAACGCAGGCAGGCTTTGTAAATTAGTTGGTATTGTATGGGTAGTTAGAGTTAATCTCTATATTGATACCGTAGGACAATGATATAGCATTAACCGGGCTTTGAAAATCTCCGGCCTGAGATTTTCCCTGTGTCTATATAGGTGTTATGCTGGCCGCAGCTCTCCCTTCTAAACTTTTTCTTACTCTTATCTAGGTTTCTTCTAATAAATCTGAAGTATTTCAGCTACTACCAGCATTTGGTTGCATACTTCATGATGTTTTGTACGAAAACCCACTGTTTATTGTTGGTTTTTATCTATTTATTAGTGTTGTAATACGCTAATAATTGGAACTAATTATTTTCACGATTAAGTGATGTACTGAATCACTTAATCTCAGTATTAGGATACCGATTGGCCCGCGGCTCAGCCTGGTGTTTTTACCATAGATCAATGGATTCAATAATTGCATGTTATAATTGAAGGTTTTTAGTTTATAGTAGATCCCAATGGTATTTGTATTGGGAAATAAGCATATATTTAAAAGTCCGATCTTGATTTAATTGTTCTTGGGATAATTAGATTTCTGACAAGTCAGTACATTGGTAGAAGACTAGATAACCTCAACCCAGTTCATTAGTATTGGTCAAAAACCCGCAAAAATGATACAAATATTTTTTTTTTCTTAGTATGGAGGGGGAGGACATTTTCTGTGGTGCACATCTGTTCGTCCCAGCTCCAGAAAGAATTACAAATTTGTATCTTCATCATTTTATTACGTCAGCACAACACATCATGTCAGGATGGAAAATTATACCTTACTATTTCCATCAAAACGGGATAAGCAACCGTTTAAACCAGACAATGTTCACGTTAGTTAGAAGATCCTTGATAAAAGACGCCTACTAGGATATTTTAGAATGTGGTTGTAAAACTGCAGTTTTTACCTTCTATGTACTTCATTTCAAAAGGAAGGAAACAGCAGATGGATTCAACATGGGATACTTTGGAAAAGAGTTTCTTGTATGGTCTTTAGAGAGCATATGATTCTTCCTAGCAGTGGATGCAACCACAATTTATAACTGAGCCACTACCAACTCTAATTAAGTATGTAAGCTAAGCCCCGATTGGTTCTGTGAAAGTGTTTTATTCGGTATTTATATAGTTTAAACTATATGAGGCGAGCTTTTATAGCTTAGGTAATTGTGAAGCCCAAAAGAAAATAGATAAACAGAAATAGATTAGGGGGTCATATCATACGCTATTCACATGTTTTTGTTTACTTTATTCTGCGAAATGTTAGATGGGTACTGTCGGATCTAAAATTTCAACTCGTACTCAAAATATTTAACACTTAAATTTTTCTCTCTGCATTTTATCGTTGTTTTTATTTTATTTTATTAAGTTGTGTTTACACAGGCATATTTAATTTAGGTATGTCTTCATATAGCTATAATCATTTAATATTATATTTTAGCAATTATTTTTACATATATAGCCTAGAAAAATAATTAGTGCAATCTATTGGTTTTATAAACGGCAATCCAAGATGATCGATCAAAATTGAACCAGCCAATGGCCAGAGGCCCTATAACTACCCAAAATAAGCCATTTCATGTTATGAGGTCCAGATTGGCAGGATGATGCTTAAGCAATGTGCTAAAGACAAGTCCTGCTGACCTGTTTTATAATAAAAATATGTCTTAGCATGTGTGTATTTCGTGTATGCAAAGGACACGTTTAAACGCTAATTAATCCGGTATTATCTCTCCCTTTAAACGAATATTGGTCACAGGAACACTCTTGCCTCCATTTATTATCATTAGATATTAAAAATTAATCTCGCTGTGGAATTCATTGTGTCAATTTTGGCGCGTGCAGTCTTCTATACATTAAAATATCGTATTCCATATACGAACTTCTTAAGATATCTTATACCATGTCAAGACTATGCTTACATAAATTCAGATGTACACATTTGTATGTTGTATTGCATTGTATGAGAATATTCACCTGTCCTTCTCCATGAGGGCGGAACTGTGTCAAAATAATCCTCTTTCTCACAAAAAAAAAAAGAAAAAAAAGCAATCTAACATTCATAATTGTACAACTCGGAAAATAAAATAAAAACCGTTTCAATAATTAAGGTCTTGAAAAATCATTATTTGCTTTTCAGCTTTGCTTTCCAAGTCAAACTATTAAATCCATTATAAATCATTTCCATTTCATCTTGATCAATTTTATTAAACAGTATATACAAGACTATATGTTGGTTCGGAATTCTAGATATCCGTGTATATTAATGGATAATGCCCAGCACATTCCTATATATCAAGAGACTTAAAAAACACAGAGTATGTTCATGACGGGGTATGGCGAATTTTTAAAAGGCATCTACGCGATTGACTTTGGGTGGATTATTTATCTTGTCCCAAGTGATACGGCCTGTAATGCAACGCTTGCCAGTCACAGGATCGTGCGTAGAAAAGGTAGCAAGAACAGGCAGATGATCAGAAATGCCGTATACCTGTGGGGTCTTGAAACCAAGCAAACATAGATCACGGTAAAAGATATGATCAAGAACCAACTTGTTGCCCGTCAGGGGGGGATCGCCGATGGTCTCAGTGAAATAGTTGGTCAAAACATTGTCAGCCTTTAGTGTAACATTAACCGGAAGCATAACGGGTTGTGGCGCATTGTCATCAGGTTCAGGCTTCCAAATAGGGGTCAACATGGATATATTCATATTAAAATCACCCATGAAAACCGCGGGACCAGAAGTTTGGGCAATTTTTTCCTTAATAAAGGCTACCTGGGCTATACGAGCATCTTCATCGAACCACTCGGCGTGAGTGTTGAAAACGTGAATGGTACTTTTTTCCAGGCTAATAGGGTCCAAATATGGGAAACCAACCGCAATCACTAAACGATTGAGAGCAGCAGTAAGTTTGGGCATCATATAGGTGGTCTGATAAGTCATAGGCAAGGCAGAGAGGGTGGCCACACCCGGGGTGGCCATAAACCCAGGAGCACCATATTCAACGTAATAACCACC
>NAOQ01000592.1:27054-45296 GCA_002751075.1 Ichthyophonus hoferi
GAGGCTTGTACTGGGCAATTATATCGGACTGGCGTTCCAAGTTGATCATACCAACGTTGGCTTGGCCATCAACTGATACATATGCTTCATAACCCTCTTGAATATTCCATGTCATAACGGTGAAGGTAGTGGGAGTATCAACAGCTCCACGGGAAGCAAGATACCAACTGCGATTGCGCAGAGCAGGTAGGAAGATGGCAATGAATGCAATGCCCCATACAATAGCCATTGCTTTGGCGTATTTAGTCATTGAAACATCGATTTTGGCAAGACCACCATCTTCACGTTCCTTTAGAATAAAAAAGTAGATAACATTAACACAAATTACAATAGGGAAGATAATGAAAGGGAGAAGGAACAAGGCGTTTCCATGGAAAAAGTTAAAAAGTTCAATATCCATAGCCATCTTTCCGAGAAGCCAGATAAAAAGGAACATGTAGCCAGCAACCATGAGGAAACCACTCAACATGACAAAGGTGAAGCGAATACGAGAACGGAGAGACTCGAGACCAAGCTTTAGGGCAGTGAAAGAAAGAGTAGTCATGAAAGGAAGGGCAAGGCCTATGAGGAACCCACCACCCACTATCATGACGCCATTGCCGACGTATACCTCTTTGAATTCAGTGGACTTGCCCACGTTCATCAGCAGCGCAACCGTGCCGGAAACCATGGATGTGCACATGGTAATGGTCAAGTGCATGCGCCATGATTGCATAATGTACCAAGAGTATTGGGCGACAACACCCAAGAAAAGTGCCAAAATGATGATGATACCTACAGGGTATGACTCATACTTAGCCCAGCGGACAATGGCGGCATCAGAAGTAAACAACCATGTGTGTAAGATGATCACGTTGGCACAAGCCCAGGATGCGAAAGGTATGAAGAGAATCTTGACTTCAGGGTTGCATTTTTCTACCGAGATGCCTTTAACATGAGAAGGGCCAAAAGCAAGCCAAGCAACAGCCAGGAAACCGGCTATGTAGTAAGCCCAGGCTGGGGCCCAGTTCTCAACCAAGTCGTTTGGGAGAAGAGAAGAGAGTGCCCAGCGGGTGGTAATCATAAGGAACATGCCATTGCCAATGCCTAGCAGTTCAGTCTCAGTAATGCAGGTCATGAACTGGGATAGACCAAGACCTGTACCAAACATGATAGCAATAGTACGCCAAAGGGGAGACACTTGAGTCATTGTAGCATAAAAGAAGACTGTAAGAATGCGAAAGATGTTTCTATACTTTTCGTCACGGAGTAGGCGCCAGAAGAAAGGAATACAGCTGAGACAGGGAATCACAACATAGCCACAAAATGGTGGAATAACACCCCACATAGAGAAACCAAGATTCCATGGGTCCATCATATGCCAATAACCTGTAAACATATTGGAACTAATCATGGTAAGATTCATGTAGGCGATTACGGCAAAGGCCATAGTGTCAACAACAACTGTGGCTATTGTGGGCCGACTGTCGAATATACACGATGCCCTAGACACCCCGCAATCGTCCCCCTTCGCCTCCTGCCCAAGGCAATCGTTTGATGGTGCGTCAACCGTCATAGTAGTGGATGGGTCGCCGTTTGTCATGTGTTTATTTCTAGGTCCCACACGGTATGAACTATCGGGTTATTTGAATTTATCGAGATCTTTAGCGTACTTGGATCCCTTATATACTCCGTGGCCCGTTGATAGGCCAATATCGGCACCTAAAATTCAGTAGTGGTCCAATAAAAGATGACTATAGATATTTTAATTTATAGTTTAGAAATTGATTTATTTATGAGTAGCAGGTATCTTTTTGGCGCTGTTTTCATTCCGGTGCCCCGCAAACTCCAGTATATACGATCTCACTTATGAGTAAGTAATACATGAACTTAACAAGTTTTTTATTGTTAATGGAGCTAAATTTTCCTTCCTATTGTATCTTGATATTTATCAATTGAATATATTTGAATTTTATATTAATTAATATATAGGATTGAATAATGTAACGCATGCAGATGTTGTGTTTTTATTTGGCTCCAAGCCGCTCAGTGATATAATTGGCAAAGACTCGGGTCCATTTAAACAGCAGTAGAGGTTACTTTGAAATGAAATTGGAGCTATCACAAATACACAAATATCGAGTATTTCCTTCAATTCTTAAACAAAAATGCGCATCTTGCTTAATTTTTTTTTTTCTTTTTTTCTTTTTCTTAAGCATATTTAATACCAATCATTCCTCTCAACAGATCAATACTAATATACAAGATGTTGCATAGGTTACAAGTGCCAAAACTACTACCAACAAATACAAGTTCGCGCAATTCATACCTGAAAATAACAGTTAAAGTATTTCACCGCTAGGGGATAAAAAAAACTAAGAATGGTATTTTACAATTGACTTGTAAAGATTGATCTGTGATATAATAGAAACAATGAAGATGATGCTTTAGCATTTTATGTAATAGGTACAGCATAGGAACTTCCAGCTGTTCCTTGTTCCTTGCATCGGCCTGCTCTTGAGCAGAACGGTTCTCAAATCTTTTGCTGCAGCCTATATAACAGGGCAAAAAAATAATATGAAAAATACGCTTACAAAGCCAAATTAATCTTTATTGGGTAGACTGACTGGCTCTGAGCTTAAGGTATACCAGTACTATAAGCCTCCCATTTTGCAGGAAGGAGCTATTGAGGTCGTATATAGAGCATATTGATTAGAAATGTGAAATGAAAACTAGGTGTTAGCATTTATAGCTATTAGTCTGGATATTTCTCAATTGGTTCACGATTCGTTACACTATGGGTTTGAATTATTATAATACGAATAACAGGGTGAAGAGAGAGATTCATTAATCAGATCTCCAATGCATCGTATACTTTAAAAGGAATGTGATGGATATGATAACAATGTTTCACTATGAAATAGATGAACTTACTATTGGTTACTGATAATAATTGCATGATTAGAAATCTATTGACGCATTCTACTTTTGCATTCCGATCGGATTAACGATTGGCACGGCTGGTCAAGGCATTGGTGAAGAGAAATGAACTTATAAAAGCATCTCTATTGTAATCTTGCTAATCTGATAGTGTCTGCCATTACTGACCATTCGCAAGAGTGAAGCTTAACTTCCACGTATACAAGATTAGCATACTGGTACCGCAAGTCCGGTTGGGAAAGCATTAAAGGGTTTGCAAGCTGTAGTGCCCCTTGCCTTACTATAAAACTTGCCTATTACCTCAGTCATAATAGATTCAAAACTGACAAGAGCAGAACTACATGAGAGATCACGAAGTGACAACCCTTTATATACTCAAGTGGGCCATGATAAGCACCAGCCTAGACCTCTCAAGAGAGCATTAAGCTTCTTTGTCATCCTCCACTGTCCACATAGGAGGAGGTCCCATATGTACACAATAGCATTTTAGTCCCTAAAACTATAATGAGGCAAAAATATTATATTAAACTTGTTGGAACTAAAGGATTCAATTTTGTTTTTGTTACAGCATATCCCTTTATGATACAAAACCAAGCCATCCAAGTAAGGACATGATATATAAGATGATTGAGATAAGATCGGACAATCCTAGTGGACTCTGTGATTTGTCATGAATTGTACTAACTAATAAGAATTTTTATGATTGGTCCTATTTAGACTATTGCTTATATATATTACCTTAAGCAAAGGTCGGAAATGCATAAAACAAAAAACAACTAATAAAAAATACTAGTTTCAGTCGTCAAAATAACTGTTTTCAGTCGATACTATTTATCATTTGACTTTCGTACTTTATGTTTTTATATTATGTTAGTAGTTGTCAAAAAATTTGAAATAGACAATTCAGATACTTTACCAGAATGCCAACTGGCTGAATCTAATTTCAATTCTTCCTATGATAATAATATCGTAACTATATATATATATACATTCACATTTAGTTCACAGTTATTATTTATACAATAAATTGCCGAGTAAGAAGCCAACAGCTTCTATATCCATTGAACGTCAGAGAAAGATTCAAGAACAGCTAACGAGAGCTTTAGCTTGCTCTTTACCTGACGACGACTAATAGAACTCAGTACAACAGATACTAGTCCTATTTCCAATATTAATTAATAGCATAACTTTCTTAACTAGGTCAAATTGATTTGTCGATACATTGTATGTATGTATCGATAATATTACTCTATCGTATAAGATTATTGAGATAACATCAGACAATTTTAGTGGGCCTCAGTATCTTTGGGGAAATTGTATTAGCCAATAAGGATCTTTACGATCGGCCCAATTTACATGAATGACAGCTATGGGGTATTAACCAAAATTAACACCCACAATAAACAAAAGTCGAGAAAGTATAAAAGGAACAAAAACAACCAATAACAAGCACGGTTCTCAGTCGTTAATAATTTTCTGTTCGATTTATGTGTTTTATGTTTTACTTCATATTATGTCTATTGTTGTCAAAGAAGCTGAGTTAGATAATCTAGATACTTTACAAGAAGGAAACGTAATTATTTGAAAATCAAGCTAATCAGATAGAGAAGGGCAAGTCCAAGTTTTTTTGAAGCAATTAAAAATGTACCTACTACAAAGACAGAAACACGGAAAGTGTAAAACCGATATGAAAAAATATTGTTGCAACAAAGAAATAAATACATTAAAATATAAAGTAGATCAAGCAGAGAGACCAAGTGAAAAAATGGACCACTTGCAGGTGATATGTAGACTTTTCCTCGGTTATCTTTAGAATAAAGTGGGAAACTCATCTCGGTTGTGATAGGAAAAAATGCAATACTGATATCTTAACAAAAAACATTAGCAAAGCCCAAACATGAACTTATATGAATCATTGTATTGTACAAGGTTTTATATTAAAATCATGCAAAAGTTAATGTCTGACGTAAGTAATTGGGTCAATAGGCTTACAAGCAACATTGTGTAGAAAAAAAATATTGTTATTAGGCGTACGTTATTGACTAGTGACCTTTCATGGCAATTGAGTCTACCTCAATGATAAGTAGGTCAACTTAGTTCATTTTCTTCCAGACATACTCGGTACTGGTACATACAAATAGTACTGTACCAACATAAAACTAAACTTTGTAATCTATAAGTACATAAAATTAGGCATCTCTTGTAAATTTGGTAACTTATTCTGATCTTCATTTCCAAATTTAAATATTCCCTGAAAGCTTGAGGTTTTGGGGTTCTTTAAAATCATTTGTGGCCGTGCCATTTCAAACGCTTATACTTTTTTAATCTTTGAGACAGAAAACATGCATTTCAACCTTTTCTAATCCTGGTATGTAGGATTCCCTGTAGACCTAGAGGGCAGCAGTACTGTCATGATAATGTTGTGCCTATATTCTCACGCGACAGATAGAAAGATTTACCCTAGTATCAAGAGCTGATCCGTTTTTAGTAGAATCTAGGCTAAGACTGCAGGATATCAGAATAATGCTTTATTAGAACTTTAATCGATCATGCACAACTTGCAAAGTAATTTCATAATGTAGAACTGGTGATAAAGGTTGAATTCTCCAGGGAGTGTATTGGTGAACTAATTACATTACATTGCCTTAGAAAATTCAAGTGAGCTAATTTTAAATTTAGCGGCGACTGAGTGCTGTTTCAAATTAATACCAAGTGCTAAGCAGGTACTGGCCCCAGAAATGTTCTCCAAATATATTCTAATTATGATACTGTCAAGTATCATCCCCCTAGTAGAATGTATCGGGTTCATCTGGGATTGATTGAAAATTGTTTGAGGAGATAAACAGGAAATGCTTCGCTCCACCGCAGAATAATCTATTTGAATCCATAAGAGTTAAATAAATGATAAATATTATTTGGTTATTCAGGGTTAACTCTCCAGTCAGTTGTACTGTATACCATGCTAGGTATATTGTTTAAACCGAATTCAGGCTCACTACGTAACATGTGTTTAAAATAGCATAAGTTAACTATTAGGTGGTTGAGACAAGGATTTCAAATTTTTTTTTGCAGGATGGCCCACCATTTGATATGCGTTCTTGCCAGGGTAATGGCTTAAAATAAAGATAGGGTAAGTTACCCTATATTTTTACTGTTTTCACAGTAACGCCAAAATAATATAAATTACCCAAGATAACATTGTCAATACAACGACGCCTGGAATTTTTTTATCAGTCTTTCTGCCATCGTTATCGATGTTTCCTTCCATATGTAGCTACCTGTCCTAAAACTCCCTTGCTTCCCAAACCAGGGTAGGATGCTCTTAAAAAAAATCCAAGGAAATATGCCCATCTTTACCTTCACGACCACCCAGCATACTATTCTCTCGTCAATGAAGAATGTATATCCGGTATTCTATTTCTATAAACATGTTATTCTATTAAACAGTATTCACTTTTAACCCCCGCAAGTGGGATGTTTGTAGAACTTCAAGATCCCCCGTAGGAGTACTTAGTCAGTATATCATTTCTTATTAATAAATTGTCTCCTATGGCTAAGATCCGAATTGTTGCAATACACGCAGATCTTATTTTTCTTTGTTCTAATTTGAGAGTGATGCTACTTGGAAAATGTATGATTGGGAGTTTAAATAACTAATTGGCTTCCATTCCACATTATCAAAATAATAATGAGGAGCAGCTTGATTCTATGTATTTCTTATCAATTGCTGATATGATTAGTCGAAAATAAGTAGAGACCGGTTCGCTCCCTGTGACCTATATCTAATTGGAATTGTTTGAATCCCAAATTAAGGGGGATTTTAATGTGTCCTTTTGCATACACAGAGAACATTTATTCAATATTTTGATCATGTGCTACATCAATATACAAACTATGCATTGGCCTATAATATGCTATAATTAACCAATTAAAGATCAGAGATTAATCCGAAGCAAAAACGCCGACTCTTACCAAAAAGAAAGAAAAAAATACCAAAACACGTTTATATTCAGTATATTATATATAGATTTTTTATTATCATTATTATATTATTATATAAACTCTTATTGCTACGGGCGTATATTGCAAGTATATATTGATATCTGACATCCACTCTATTCTTTTAGCAATCTAAATTGGCCAGGCCAGTACATAGTTGTATCAACTGTGTGTACAGGCATATATCTTAGTAAGCATTGTATGACTATGCATTTTGAAGAAACGAAATAGCTATTAATAGGCAATTAAAATTATTCACTGTAAATACTATAACACAATTAATTTACATCTAATGACAACAATTAGCGTGCTTTGGCGTTTGAGGCTATCTACCTTTATTCAGATATCCCCAAAACGCCTATTTGTAATAATTTGCTTTGGTGATTACAACCTTTGAGCCATAATGACTACATAATATTATCTTTTATATTGCTAGATGTCACGCTTCATTTAGTACTATTAATATTATTGGATAAAAGTTTTCTTTGAAAATTAACATAATTATCTGCAGACTATTTTACGCTAATATTAATCAAATG
Source organism: Ichthyophonus hoferi (assembly GCA_002751075.1). NCBI lineage: Eukaryota > Ichthyosporea > Ichthyophonida > Ichthyophonidae > Ichthyophonus > Ichthyophonus hoferi. The sequence goes on from NAOQ01000592.1 coordinate 34,512, forward strand.
CCTTTCCAAGCTCTATTAGTAATCATCAACACATCCATGAATTCTGTAGTATCAGCAACTGTTTTTAGATGTCGGACAGCCTGTTTTAGTAGAGAGGACACCGGTGCGTGTGTAAAAGCAGCCACACAGGTTGCCAGTAAGGTTATTAAACGCTGGGCTCATAAAAATTATCCTTTCGAAAAAAAAGGAGCAGAACAGACGAATATTACAGCACAAACGCCCGTACCCCCCGAGAAGTTTACGAATGCACAGAAAGAAAAGTTGGTGCATGCATTTGTTGCCTTATACGTTACTAACTACCGGACTACTCAGCCTCCTAAGCATATAAGTTTAAAGAAAATGGACGAAGTGGTCGCAATTGCACAATCACTTGGTGTTTCTAGGGAGGAGGTTCTACATTTATTCGAAGAAAATGCAATATGGAATCTTAATCGTATGACTCCTAATCAACTTTCAGAAACTTCCTGGTTGCTCTTTCAGGCTAGGTCAAAGGCAACAGATGTTCAATCCTCCATTCTTAGAATTGCCCTGCAGAATGTACCAGATTACACGAAAACTGAACTTGATAGAATCAAATACGTTAATATGCACACATTCTCCATGTCTAATATGGAGAATAACTTTCCCCCATATACTCATTTACGGGCGTTTTCAGAAAGTAGCATAGGATCTTTGAAATAATTATTTGGATTCTTATGACTCGTTATAATGATATATATTCATTACATATTACAACAAAAGCATCTGATTAGAATCTTTTATTTACTTGTTACTCAAATATTTTGCTAATCTTACCAAACTGCATTTTAATATTTTATATTTGTTAGGATGGGTTATAATCATTGCAATACCAAAATTTAATATAACGAATTTCTTTTGGTGTCAATAATAACTGTGAATTGTATTGGGTGACTTCATACTTTTCCAAGCCTTGTGGGGGGTACACTTCAAGGTGTATTAGTTAGTAATAACACACTGGAAAGTATGTCTCAACGTTTAAAGTTTCTCTTCAGAATAAAATATAATTACATTTCTTACATTGCCGAGCGATATATGAGTAATTTAATGCAACTTGTACACGCTTGTGTGTCTGGAAATTAACAAATAGCTTATATAGCTTAGATATACAAATGATTAAATCAAGCCAGATATATATTCGACCCAGGCGGATTGTAGTGTTGCCTATTTGTATTCAAAACATCTTTGCATATCACACATTCAATGTCTAAAATATTATATTTCTCTTTTTGTAATTCTCCACACTTAATCATTTGCAATTCAACAATTATAATACTTTTCAGGCTGATGATACGAAATAAATATCATTTTATTAGTTTGTTGCTGTTGGTCGACATATTAAGAGTTCTCTACATGACAAAGTTGAATGTAGTATGTCGACCTAAATATGCAATTGCTAACAATAATAAATGATAATAACTATATTCTGAAATATACAAAATAAATAAATATTCCTTTTGCTAACAATGTTTAATTACAAATATAATAATGTAAACCCAGTTTTCGAGTCAGGTTAGCATTGCATCTGCAATGTTTGATATTATTTTATTTTCTTGATACACCCAGTGCCACCGTTTTGTTAATCCCTGACTTAATTAACTATAAAATTGGGAAGTAGGGGCAAGTCGGATGTGAAAGCCGATATTGTCAAATATATCCTCATACACAATATAAGTCAAAACCGTCGTTAGAATGAAATATTTTTCTGTACTTGGCTGGATTGCATAGATTATTCCTTATTTTTATTATCGTTATTATCTTCGTTTATTACAGCATAAAGAAATGGTTTTCCTAGTTAGTTGGGTAAGAATTTTATTGGAAACCGTTCTTTTTATTGGTTAGTAACGTAGATTCAATGGGTAATCAATCTAATTAGCTTACAGGATTCAAAAGAAATAAGCATTTATGGTTTGAGAGTCGATTAGATCTTCTATAGTATTTTATTGGTTGTTTCAGATTCAACACGAGATTGAATCAAAACGGTTCTTGGCGAAAAATCGCATGACCAAAAGGGTTTAAACAATAATAAAGAGACTGCTAAGTCACATCAAACCTTGCTCATACTAGTTACATTATTTTCAAAAACTATATATATATATGTGTGTGTTATGATTATATTAGTATTGTGCTTTTTTTCGCACAGGTGAGAGAATTATATCAACCAAAAACTACACTAGATCGTCAACTAGTTAAGCTTAGTGTTGTTCATTTGCCAGTAGTACCACTCCAAAATAAATCCTATCGATCTTTGTCATAATTATTATATTTATTATAAATTACAAGGAAAAAATGTAATTTTTTTATTTAATCCAGGTCAATCGTTTGAGTTACAAGCAGGATATGCTAGAGCTATAACTTATCCTTTACCTGACTATAATTACTCAAATCATTTAGGCTTAGACATCAATTCAATAAGACTAATAGAATCTAATATACTGGGTACTATTTCTATTTCCAATAATAGTTATATCTATCATTAATAACTGCTAGGCTATTAATTGGCGTATGACTGACTATGTTGTATGAGTATAAAGGTCTTTGGCAGAGCTGGCACATGATTTTTTAGCAAGACCAATAATCACTTTTTATTGTTATGCCAAGTTTCTGTTTTTAATCGCCAGCTCTCGTCCAAGTCGGATGAGTTGGTAATTACAGTACATGCTGACGTCGACAGACCTAGAATGGATCCCGTAGTAAAGGTTATCAATAGGATCATTTTTACTTGGTTAGGACCTGTTGTGGATTACCAACATTTTATTTGCGTTTATGTTAGTATATGTATCTATATATTATTGTTTTGTGATGTTGTTAATGTGCGCTCCTGGCAAGCCTTGCTTGGTTTACAAGTGTGAGATTAGTATTGCAATTGTTTTAAAATTTTAAATGCAAGAATAATATTCTAACTATATAAAGAAATACACAAATTAATTAAATATTCCCGTTTCAAGAATATCTTATCTTATTTATTTTCTTTCTTTCTTTTCTAATGTTGCTGCTCAAGATAAATGACATAATAACTACAACACCAGCTTAACTATGACAAATAAAACCAAAATAATATTAGAGAAATTGTTAGGAATAATAAGCAGAGATAGATGGGTTCCCGTGACCTATATTCCTTTAGAAATAAGGAAAATACCTTATTAAGGAGTGTTTTAACGTGTCCCTTTGCATAAATGGAGTACAGATATGAGAAAACATATTTTTATTTTTAAACACGGGGAGCTGGACTTGTCTTATACAACATTTCTAAGCAACAGCCTTCGTTTTGTTTTTGTCTTTGAGTGGCTGGCCACAGTTACTTCTGAATGCCATCAGGAATTATCTAGTTCATTTGGTGAGACACAAGCCTACAGCTAATTAATCACCATGTTAAGTTGTGTAATAGCTGGTTTCTCTGGGCCAGCGGTAGCAATAGCTAATTAACTTGATCTGTCATCCGGACCTAGTTGAAGTAGTAGGGGTCCTATAGAAGGCGCGTATACCGACTCTTTGGGTAACTGGCTTAGTAATTATGCATCTGTTCTAATTGAGAGGAAATCGATGCTTTGATCTCTTTAGGTGCTGCTGTGAATATTGAACAATGCGACCGATTAGTAAGAGGTACTATATTACGATGTAAATAATAACTATTATCACTATTTAATGCTAGTAAACAGATCTCTGACTCCTGGACGAGCGAGAGATCTAGATACTGATTAGTGTATTCGAATGCCAACGGTGAACTAGACAATACAATGAAAATGCGATGATTACATATTATTGTTTAATTAAATCAGCAAATGCAAGTTTTATGTTACGATAAGCGGACTACGTGCGTGTGGTTCCCTATTTAATGGCATGAGCATCCAATTGTGTGTTAGTTAAGGGCTTTCTTAGTTGTTGTTTTCTTTTTCATTCATACTTTTCGAACTTTGCCCATTGTCAGTGCTAATTATAGTTAGCACCCGTATAATTCTATTCATTATTGTAAACGGGACCGATAGTGAAGATTCGTATTGGCTAATGCAATTCACGAAAGATCACAGTGATGCACTAGAATTGTCTGATCTTATCTCATCTCGATACATACTGATACATTATTTATCGACGAATCAATTTATTCGGTTGGTAGTATAACGTATGATATAACCCCCTAATCCATTTCTGTTGATCTATTTTATCCATTCGGGTTTCACATTATCACCTAAGCTAGGCCTCACATAGTTTATACTATATATGAGTTATGTATTATACTGGTAGATATTATCTAAGAGATTTAACATTATGTCTACAAGTAAACTTTATTATAACTGTACGGTTCCTTCATATTCAAAATTGGAATGGAAATAACTTATTATTACGTCTCAGAGCGCATCTATTGTATTCTACACAACTCTTAATACAGTAAAATACAAGTTTACAATGTGCTATACGAAAATTAATGTTAACCAACAGTAATTATTACCAACCAATGGATTATCATATAAATACTTCTTTGCTCGATTGGATTACATAAACACTGTAATTTACCTCCTTTAAAATTTGGAAAATTTAATAAAGACATGCTTCACTATAAATATCTGGCTTTTTTTATATTTTTATATATATTAAAAAATATCCCATTTACATAACACAGAAATTGTTTATTACATTATATGTACTTTTAAGTATTGTAAAATATAACCTACAATGTAGTAGATTTATGCCACTCGGCTGTGCTAACGAGACTTATGGTATATGCGGTCATTAATTAAGCATTAATAACAATTATTGAAAAGCAATAGAGCTGAAAAATCCAAAATTCTTGTGATGGAATGGTGATCATGAGCCACATTTATCATTGACCAATCAACAATTACAATATCATATTCTAAACCATGATATGCCATGATTCAGAGGAAATATGTAAGAATACACATTAAGTCTTGTGAAATGAATCTGGCGTGGCTTGCATTGTAAATAAACAATCAGTGCAGTGTTGTTATAAATTGTATGGTTCTCTGGGCATATATATGTAAGGCTGTAGGAAAATGGCAGAATTAATGGTTCGTGGAGCGCTTCAAAGCACCGACCGCTTTGTGTGCCAACTACGTCAACTTACAATCCATTATAGCAAAGGAATAAACAGTATGGGGGTTAGGTGGGTGTCACGTTGGCTCAGAATCATTTACTGTCATTTGCTTTTTCTGGATGTGTTGTGCTTGTTTTTTATGTTTTTTAATAATATAGAAAAAACACCTTTTTTTTAGTTTGGCAGCTCATTACGGAAAAATACTATATATTATATTTCTTTCTTGCATATAAGAGCATATATTAAGTGTCCTTAATTCAACTATACATAGCTTGAAATGTGTTAAATATTTGGTTTATTTTTTTTTACATTAAGCCACATTTCCAGACCCATTCTGCTAGACAGACGGTATAGTGATAACAAAATAGTGGAGAGGGTATAGAAAAAATGCTTAAAGAGAAAGGAGATAATTGTGGAAGAGAAGACGGTAGTATAATGGTAAAATAAAGGTTATAGTAGAGCAATAGTAAGATGATAAAGATTATAATGAAAGAGTACTAAAAAAATAAAGAAAATAACAATAAAAATAATAAAAGAATAATAAGAAAATAAAAAGAATAACCAGAGAATAACAAAAGAACAATAAGAGCATCGTAATAGAACAATAAGGAAAATATTAAGGGAGTAATAAGAGAATAACGATAAATATTTGGAATAAGAGTGAACTTAAAACTAAAAGCTATATAGATATTGATTCAGACACAGGTATAGATGCTAGATACAGACACATATATTTAAATAACAACAATAAAGATACATGTGATATAGAACAAGTTAAGTCCGGATTCAAGCGGCTGTTTTACCTCTAATTGTAAAGTTATATACTAAGAGAGAGATATGGAATAGTCCTTACGCGACTCATGCACTATAACGATGGTATATTGATAAGGAATAGCAGGTATAGTATAATACACAGTACCTAGAGCATGTTAAATAAGTGACTAGAATGGGTCATGGATTAGTTGCATTTCACTAAGAGGTGAAAATATAGGTACTGAAGGGGTTTATAGTGAAATTTAGACTAGATGGTAACAGAGAAGTGGCGATTTTTACAGAGAATATATCGACAGACAGTTGGTAGAATTTGCTATTCGAAATCCCCAAGTAATGATTAACACTGTATTAACTAAAGAAAGGCCTTGTATAGACGCCCTATACTGTAAGTATATATATACTGTTAGGTAGTTAGTACTAATACTACTGATGCAGTATATTGTAGATATATATATATTCTATATACTGTAAGGTAACTAGTATTACTAGTATTGTATTAATGTTATTAATTTTATATATTACACGTGTATATTTACTCCAATGTATATATATTAATATATACAAATATTGATATCTATATATGAAAACGATTATTTCCTTCCATATTCACTTCTTACCTTTTTCCTATTTCCTACTTCTCATTCTATCCTTCTCTTTCTCTTTCTTTTTCTTTTTCTCCTCCCCCCACCCACCTCACCCAAGTGAACGAATTTACAAGCAAGACACTAGTTAGTTACAAAGACCCTCTTTATATCTCGTGTACATTGGAAGCTTTAAAGAATGCGTCTGGATATCAGACCCAGAAGCTTACTAAGAGATGGCATACGGATTACCCGTCTAAGCAGGGAGACTGGACTCCCTTCCTCAATCAATATTCTTTTTTTAAAAATAACCCTATTTAAACTGTTGCTATTAGTACCCTTTTCGGACTTTATGAGCCAGAATATCTAGTACGTAGTATATAGAATTATAAATGTATGACATGCATTGTTTAGGCCAGTCTGTTTTGTAGTTAATATCTCGTCCCTCTTGAGCAAGAGCTGAAGATTACAAACAGAGAATAATAATACAATTAAAAGATCGTTATTCAATCTCGCTAGATTTCGGTATGTGAACATTGTCGCAACATAACAACTTCCTAATGTACTAATGTACTACTATTATTGTATCTTCTTGCTTTGCAAGGTAGATAATCTAGTATGCATATAGAATTATGACATATTGTTGAGGTCGGTCTGTGCTTTAGTTATTATGCTTTCTTTATTGAACGAGGAGACAATTTTAAACAGAAAATAATAAAAATAATAAAGATCCCTGTTTAGCCACTCCATGCCATTCTATGTGCCTGTCCTGTTCCAGACCGAGACCTATATACTTACAAGATAGGGCATATAGTATATAGATTAATTAATAGCCTAGCATTAATTAATTAATTACTTATAACTATAACTATTTTGACCCACCCATATTTTATGTTTATGTAGCTAAATTCAATATATATATACGTGCTTTATTTGATATATCCTATAATTTTAATTATTGTAAAAACTATTAATCGTGTTGAATAAAACGTACAATAATCAGACTTAAATAAAACAATAATAATATATATTCAATAATAACATCTCAATCTTAAATATTGCTGGCGCATGTTTATATATCTCTGGTTCATTGTATCAAAAGTAATTAATACTCACAGATAAATATATGATTATAAACGACATGAAAATTTATTTTAAAAAGCATCAAGTCTTGCACTAAGTTAATGTGTTAAAATATATCTTTTAATAGACCCTTTTTAGTGGTCCTCAAAGAGTTTTTTTTTTAAAAAAAAAAAACTGGCCAGTAAAATGAATTTTACTGATTTTTATTTTAAAATATTTTGAACCATAATTTGAGCGGATGTAGTTGCTTTAATATTAATAAACTTGAGTGCTGTGAAGACGCTAATAATATTCAGAAACCAATTAAACCCGTGTATTGCTTTTATTATTTTAAAACTAAAAACTAAAACTCTGGTCAAGCCAATCACGTCTACTTGGCACTTCTATACAAGCCTTGATTGATCTGAGTACAAAGTAGAAATGTATTCCAGTGTAAAACAACGTTGCTGTTTTATAGTTTAATCAAATACAAGTTCAAAGTATATATATATATATATATATATTGGTTTTATTGTCGAGGCCACGAATCACCGTGTATGAGCTAGCCTAACCTTAAAGTCACTGGGTCGTTATAATATATACTTGCAAGACTATAACACTAGTAGGCCTATTGAGAACCCTAACTGGACGGCCAACCATTAGCTAGAATCCTGTGATATATTAATGCGAATTAGGTCTAAATAAGGCTAGAAGGACTTGTTATTGCATGGCTTCAGTAAGCATTTAAGACAACACAGTTGGTGTTTTAAAAAAATCATACCAGTAATATATATTCATTGCAATTTCCTTCTGTAAACACGCCAGAAATTATAATTTTAGGTCAGAACTACAATCAAAAATAAATCGCATCAACTTGCCAGTCCATATTTATTGTACTAATAGCAATAACAAGTAACTAAATATAGCTAGGCAACAATGAAAGCCATTGGGAAAACAGTTAATAGGAAGATACAGGTAAATAAAAAAAGAGTGACAGGGGGCTTGTTAATATAGATTCCTTATACAGAGATAATAGTGAAGGTGGAACGGAGAAAGAATGCAAGTTTCCTACATAACTTGTTTTAGAAAAACATACCACAGTTACACGTAGTGGTGGCTACAGCCAATAGTTAGCACTAATTACCTTGGATCGTCAAAATTTATAAATAAATATTCACACTAAAAGTAAAATGAAATAAGACAGAAACACTACTAACCAAATTCTTATACATACAAAGTACATTTAATATTTAAAACTATAATTAATAATATATAGTTAATATCTAGGAATAAGGGAAAACCCATCAAATATAAAACACAATGACAGTGCTCGGTTTATTTAATGTCTATAACTAATAATCGTCGTCGTCATCATCATCATCATCACTATCATCCAATCCTAATTTCCTTCGCTTCATACGTCGTTTGTATTCCTCCTCTTCTCTCCTCACCTCTTCCGCATCTTCTTCACGGGCAATAAGAGCACTGGTGTTTATGATGGTACGTTAGTATGGCAATACAATAGTATGTAAAGGTGGACAGTAATTGAACTAATGAAATGGGGAATTGTTACATAAATAATTAAGAGTGCATGCTCTATATACAGACACATACAACCGTAGGCTATACATAGTATGATAGTATATATGCAATATGTGTAATCTTGTTTAAGCTTGTTGTGTTATAGACTCGTGATAACAATCCAATCATACATGGATAGAGACGTGTATGGATGTAGCATATATATACAAAATTATATATATCAATACCTATTGATATATCCAGGGGAAAGAAAAAGAAAGAGACAGTGTTAAAGTAGTGCAAGAAAGGGAATAATAACCAATAGAAGAACACATTAAATCAATAATAATAATACTACTAGTAGCTAAGCACAACCTACCTTTTCCTTTCTTCAAACTCAATTGCATGGAATCCTGCTTCCATATCATAATCATCCCTATCACCCTTAAACCTGTAGTATTATAATGTATCAATTATATTACACTTACTACCATTGGCCTCGGTGTATATATGTCAACAATCTCGGAACATAGCATAATATATCAGCTATAATACTTAATACACTACAGCCATTACTGCATGCATCTACAAAAGCATGCATGCCAGTAGGCAATAATATCCGAGATGCCAAGTTATTGTGAACAACAAAGTGCAGCTAAGACATACAAACCATTTTTAAAAAGATACTACCCTTACCTCCTAATCAAGAAACCAAAAATAAAATAAAAAACTATTCAGATTTCTTTGTTAAGAACCTTTATCATTGGCAGTCATAGTGTGTACAACCAACAGACATAGTTATCTCATAAAGTCATACATTGAAAAAAAGAAAAGCACCCTTCGCTGATTAAGCAAAAGGGAATATCCCATTAAAGAAATCAAATCAACTAAAGCTGATATATATTGATAGATATCAATAGTTCTTTGGCCTTGCACATACTGGGTGCAATCATAACCAATCCTTTAAGGACACAGAGTACGTACATCGAATATTTATTCTGTTTAGCAATACAAATAATATAATAAAATGGAAAAAAAAAAATAACCAGGGACGATATATATGCACCAATAGTTTCTTTCCCTTACACATACCTGGTGGGGTCGTATCCAGTCATCCGTCGCATCAAGGTGCGTACGTCCTCCTCCTCCTCATCATACTCATCCTCGGCTATAAAACTGTCCTCTCCCTCACTGTAATAGTCACCCTCTGCTGATCTCTGGCTCTGGCGTCTAAGAGGCTCTGTGTATGTATATGTGTATGTGTAAGTGTATATGTATATGTGTATGTGTGTGTGTATGTGGATGTGTATATGTATATGGGTGTGTGAACGTGCTTATATATAAGGGTTGAAGATAACAATGGAATAAGTATTAACAAATATATCTATATATCCATACATATCAGCTATCAGCATGTATTAACATAATATAACCAACACACCAAATCCTATAATCTACACAAAACCATTCAAACGATATAGATAGTATCAGAGAAAGATAGCATACATATATTAATAGCTACACCCAATATACTATTATAGATAAAGGTTATGTAACTGTATGACCATTGATTGGGGCTTAGAAACCTTAATATCTTGCTTTCTTACATGTGACAATGCTTATGTATGTATGAATGTGGTGGAAATAAGAAAAATGTAAGCCATATATAAATGGTGATACGTATATAGGTGTGTATATGCCTATGAATTACGCATAGTATAAAAATTATATGATAACTAATGAGGATTCTCATCTTATAAAATCAAACATAGATAT
>NAOQ01000593.1:0-10552 GCA_002751075.1 Ichthyophonus hoferi
ATACATACATACATACATACATACATACATACATACATACATACATACATACATACATACATACCTGCATACATACATACATGCAACATACATACATGCATACATACATACATACATACATACATACATACATACATACATACATACATACATGCATATATATATACACCTACCTACCTATAGGAGGAAATGGTGGTATTATCGCTTCCAAATTAGTGCAACATGGCGCAGCACCTAGTGTGCAATTAGGATCATTCATTGGTCCTAAGTTAAGAGGCCTCCTACCTAATAAGGTCATAGTACCAGAGGGTATGCTCAGGGAATATGACGAGGTGGGTGTAGGTGGGTTGGAATTGGTAACTATGTATAGAAACACACACACTTACATAATAACATACGGTATTTATTGGTGGAATGTCATGATACGTAATGAACTATTGTCCCTCTCCTAATCATATGTAGAGCTTTAAAGTCCTTTTGATTGGGTTTCAATCATGTTTTTACTCTTTTTAAAATATATTATTATTGCACGCATCACCTCACAATTTTTTTCTTCTTTTCACCCAATCGTCTTGGCTTTTTGACTTTTTATTAACCAATAGGACAATGAGTATATGATACTTAAAAATCAACAATCAATAAGAAAGAGACTAATGGAGAGAAAGCGGTAAGAGATAAATATGAAAATAAGCCAATTTTCTTTGACCAGTGGGCTCCTATTTCATCACATTCTTGATTACACCAGCCCATAGAACTTCGTGGAATAAAATTAACTGAACCAATTGAAACCCGCTAAACTATTTTAAAATTTAACATGCCATTTCCACCAACCAGGTACATATGATCTTAGAGTATAAGAAGGGGGAGGTATGGGGGAATTACATTGCACCAAGGGCCAATCGGTTTATTATTAGTCACGATCTGACCAATGAAAACATGTCCTCCTTAGAGGACTTTGGCGCATCATTGGCTGCCTACAAACCTGATATGGTTGTTTTAAGGTATTTATTTAAAAGTTATAATTTATTTTTATTGGTTTAGCCGTGCGTTTATTTTTACACATCCATATGATTTTGGACTGATGTACACAATAGTTCCAGCATCCAATCAAACCCTTCCAGCTTTACTCATTCTGTTGGTCACACCTACCCAATCCATATGCTTTACTCACGTTGTCTTTGCCCCTAGCTGGCTTTCTATATATGTTATAGTTATAATTAGAGATCTGGTATGCTGGACCTATTTGGTTAATGTCTGGGTCCTTGTATTGCAATTTTAATCAATAGGAATGAAGAGTGTCAAGTTATTAACGTTTAATTAATTAATAACAATCATATTAATTAATGACACCAGATTAAAGCAAATTTACAACTACCTCTATCTCTTAGTTAGTCATTTCATCTTCAGAATGTTAAAATATAACCGTGCAAGGGGTATGGCCTATAAAAAATAGGAGTTTAATTAAATTTTATTTGCAATCGAATATTTCTTTAAATCTACTTGCATTGATTGGCTAAAATAATGGCCATTCCCGAGATTTATCTTTTCAATCTTATTGGCCCAACTGCCAACACATCATACCCCTCTTCCAATTACAACTGATAGTTAATATGACCCCACAAATCTCTAGTGGTCTTCATATGATGAACAGCCTCAACCCTACCGATCAAGTCAAACGACTATTCGCCGTTAAAGATTTATTAACAAGTATTAGCCAATCCATACCCACCCACTTGGAATTAGCTGCCTTTGGAGACACCAATCTCTTAAGGATTATTGGTCTAAGCGTACTACCATGGGTTGATTCCATTGGTCTAAATGAACAGGTATGTATGCATGCATGTATCCTTGTCTCCTAGTCATATTCTATTCTCTACCCAGAATGTAAAGTGATTTCCTACTATAATAACACTAATTGCCCATTCATTAGTAATTAATATTCCTGGGATACGTTTATTCATCATTTTTTGTGCCCAATCATAATAAGGTGTATGCTCCTGAGGAGGTAAAATGAAAGGATAATTTAAAATCAATGAAATAATATGATGAGGTTGCATTTTATTAGATAACCTCTGAATTGTACATGTTAAGTTCTATTGGTTTAACGAGATGAAATACCTTATCCTGCCTTATATGGTGATAATGCCATCCTTGTTATATTAATTAGGTCATTACCGCTAATCCAATCAATGGGTTTACATCCATTTACCATCATTATATCACTCAACAGGAGATCACGCATCTCTCATCAGCTATGGATAGTGGGCCAGTGGATGACTATAAACCAATTACCTCGCCTGAAGTAGGCCTGATCGCGGACTGCATTGATTGGATATTCATGAAGTAGGGACTTCTTTCTATCTATCGCTCAGTCCTTTTTATATAATATTCAAACTTCACTTGCCTGCTCACCTGCTATCTCTTCCAATCAAACTGCATATTAAAAAAACAACTTATCCCCATTGGCGCGTTTTTCTTTATATCTATCTACATTTCACATTCTAATCTAATCATTATTTATCTAATTATTATTAACCAATAGATTTCGTCATGAAGATAGTAATCGATTAACGAGAGTCCATTTTCACTCGCTGTCCTTTCATATTGTGGCCACTGTGATTGGTTCTAAGTGGGAGAATAGCAACGTATCAGTGACTGCCGGATCATTGGCTGCCACGATGACAGCCTGTGATAATGAGGTGATTGGTTAAGCCCCATATATATACATACATCCTTCCATATACTATTATACATACATACACACATATAAATATACATACATACGTACCTACATACATACATACATACAAGCATATATACATACATACATACACACACACACATACATACATACATACATACATACATACATGCATACATACATACTCTATTATTCTAACATCTCCTTCTCCCTACTTTTCAACAGGGTGTTTCAGACGGGTTAGAGCTTCTATTTCCATCTACATTCAGATTATCAATGGCTGATACAACGTATGTGTATATTCTCAATTAGCGTGTGAATCATTTTAATGACTATGTGAATATGTGTAATTAGTATGTGAATCCTAGTGCTTTTAATTAGGACATGAAAGATTTCCATATAGTTTAAAATACAATCTGATGCCATTAACGACTATCAATAAAATTGATTAACCTTCTGCCCACTTAGCAGTTAGGATTACCAGGGAAGTACACCAGTATTAACCTTCTAGACTTATCTACAGATTTGTCTCTCTCAATTATAACCAGCCTGTATATACATGGGATAGGGCAGGAGTCCGTTATTACGTAAGTTTATATATATTCCTTGCATCTATTGTTAATATTTTTATAAAAATTAAAAATTAAATTAAAATTTTAAATTTTAAATTCACATCATTCCTTTTATTATTATTAGTTGCTCCGTTATTACGTAAGTATATATATATATATTCCTTACATTCATTTTTAATATTTTTAATGATATTTTAAATTTTTAAAATTTAAAATCACATCATTTCTTTTCTTTTTATTGGTTGCTTATCATACAAGTACATACATCCTTAGCCCCTTTAAGATGTTAATTAGCGTGATTGTATTTATTCATCGAATTGAGCCTCTTGGTTTATCGGTTTTATTTTTAGGCATCCAATACCATTGTCTCTTTTTAATATTATTTTCCCATCGAGTTATTTGGGTGCCAATGCTTTTCTGTTTATTGGTAGGATAATTGGCTAATAGCTGCTTACATACATATATACACATACATATCTATAAATACCTATACATACCTATACATACACCTACACGTACACACACAGCTCTCCCCTGTACTAGTGTGCAAAAAACCAGTGAAAACAGTAGGCCTAGGGGACACCATCACGGCCAGAGGCCTACAATACCAGAAATTTAGCGTATTAAAATAAACATTTAGTTGCTTCATAACGTTTAATTCCGTACAAGATTATACACGATTTAATGCTTGGTATCTATAAGATATGTGGTTTTTATTATGTAATATTTAAAATAATCACGCAGAGAGAGTATTGGCTTACACCCTCCGTTTGAAGTTGGGCTTTATACCCCCTCCAATTTTATTTTGGTTGTATAAATAATCACGTGATTTAACTTTGTTTTCATTGGCCCACAACATGCCAATCTCTACCAATAGATATGGTTATAAATGCCAACTAAAATATAAAGAGTTTTAAAGTGAAAGAGAACCAGTCTCTAGGGATATATATAATGTAACTATATATACATATACGTTTACAACTCGGGTCGGGCCAACCCTAAGCAGGTCAGACAAAGTAACTTCTTTCTTGATACTGCAATACCTCATTGCCCCATGACGTCCAATTAGGATTAAGATTGCGAGCAAATAACTCCAAGCACTGCGGGCTGGTGTTGATATAAGGGGATAGGATGACTGGTGATTGGTGGATGTTAAAATAAAATTAGTCATGTACAGGTCAGTTATCTCGGAAGAGCACCAATAGAATGAAATATGAGGGGGGATGGGCAGGAATATGGCGTCATAGTGACGATAACCTTGATTATAACGTGTCAAAAAGTCGATCTATAGATATAGATAAGTATGAATACATAGGAACATACATATACGTAGATGTGGACATAGTATGATTATCTACAATGACATGCATGCATGCCCATTATACCATACCATACTATATCATATCATGTCATATCATATCCTATATTAGTTACTATCATATATCATATATCATAAAGCATTATAGCATAACGTAACTTAACATTACTTAACGTATCCTATCCCATCCTATCCCATCCTATCCTCTCCTACTCTATCTTATCCAATCATATCAAAAATATACATACCCGCAAGTGGTGGTTTCCTAGAGTGGTGACCATAAGGTACACTGATAATTACCCTATCACAGGGTAAGGAACGACCTTCATCAGAGGGTGTTAGTTGGACAGTCTGTTTATTTACCAACCGATCATTAGGCACTGGCACCTGTGAAGAGGACACTGGTTTTCTTAGCGAACTGGGCACTGACTCCGGACTAATATTCTTGTGTAAAATGGGCTCTGGTTCTATATTAGTGCGTGAGGAAGGCATTTTATTTTTTAATACGCACGAATCAGATATCCCTGATAAATCACTGGGAATGTATAGGGCTGTATGAGGGGATCCTTGTTGTAGAGGCTCTTTGTGATTGGGTCCTAACACGCTGGTGATGCGACGGCCAATAATAATTGGTTCGTAAGGTCGGCGGTGGGACGAGTCCAATGGAGTAACAGGGTTACCCTCTGGGGTGACCTGTTATTATACAATAGGATAAATATTATGCAATATGGGTGTATGGTATGCAATGATTAGGTAAGTCAGCTTATTTCTCTCTCTCCCCCTCTCTCTCTATGTACACACACATCCACACATAAATAGTATTCATACACTATTATATAGCACCTGTAGCATATAATCTGTACAAAAGGTTTACATACTGGAAATTTACCCTGTCCTTTAATGATCTGATATTATATTATTTTTAAAGTTATAGGAATGCCTGAAGGTATCTATATATCAATGTACCTATATCTATCTATCTATCTATATATCTATGTGTCTATCTACCTATCTACCTACCTATCGATCTATATATGGATGATATATATATATATATATAACGTAATCAACCGCCAATCACCTTCACCCAATGCCAGGTGGCCACGTGGACCAATCCCCAAGCAGGAAACAAGGTATGTAGGAGGTAGTCATGGTGGGCTATCCTATTGGTTATCCACACCACCACTAGACCTCCTTCACGTGATAACCGACTAATAGGAAGGGTGCGTAGGCGATGGCAGGGTAGCATTGAATAACTATGAGTGATAAGATTGAATTTCATTGGATTAGAAGGTATGTGGTTGGATATTGGTGGATAATTAGTTTTATAATATACATAGAGTATAGGGTATAGAGTATAGAGTATAGAGTATAGAGTATATAGTATATGGTATATGGTATATAAAGGAGAACAACAACTTCACCATATAGGATTTAGCCTTTCGGTTAGCTACCGTTAATTAATTAATTAAATCGTTACAAGGTGTAAGAGGAACTACACCCACCACTTATATCTATATGGATTTATAAATTTTCAAATAGAAGAATTTTTTTCCATATATCCCCCCATTGATTAATAATACCCAATAGCAAGACCTTACGGTATATTATCCAACATGAAATTTTCCAATAGACCCCACTCACCGTTTGGATCTTTTGACTGATTTGTTCTCCCACGGGGGATCCATTACTATTAAATCGTACTGTTCTGTTAGGATAGACATTAAAATTTTAATTTTCGAGCATGAGAAGATGAGAAGGGGGTTTTATGTTTCAATTATGCCTGTATTAAATGTGTATGCATAGTGTGAATGATTAAGAGCCACTCAAGCAAAGGCTACAGGATATTAGTGTGGGGTTGGATTAAATTTTAATTATTGATACCATACGAGAAGATTATAGTATTAAAATATATTGTTATAACACATTATATTATATTATACTTTAGAAATATCATAACTATAAACGTAATCTATTCCACCACCCTATACTATTGATTGTAAATCGCTTTCTATAGCTTCCTTTGGTCTTCCTTTCACTTTATTTATGTCGTTATTGTTTATTTTCTATTGGTGCATAGTCATTTTACTATTGGTCAATCACAAATAATATGAACGGACTTCGATATCCATCTATCCATATAATATAATATAATATAACACAATATAATATAATATAATATCATATAATATAGGATAATATAATACAGTGTACCATCATGCAATATAATGTAATATAGTATAGTATCCAGGACAACATAATGCAATATAGTATAAAATAATATCATATAGTATGATATATGAGAAAATACGCTCCAATGAAATCAGATAATGTAATATAATATGATATATAAGAGGTATTTTAAAAAGACCTGAACAATAAAAGGATAAAGGTATAGTATAGTAACAAAGGGGGGGTCTATCATACCATTGGACAGAATGCCAATATTCGTAATATCAGACATGAGAAATTTACTATTTGGGGGGGTCACAAATTGAGTTCCAAGTGAATTTATAAGGTGCACGTGCGAGTGTGTGTGGATAAGACGGTTAAAACACTGACTTCCGTCCAATGACACAGGCGTATTTATATCTGTAAATATAGGACATGTGAGCAGATATATCTGGGTTTATTAATATGTGTATGTATGTATGTATGTATGTATGTATGTATGTATGCAAGTATGTGTTTATATATGGGATAAGGTGTGTCTATTAGTTTGTATATACGGGAGGGCAACCCTCGGAAAAGTATGTAAGAGAAAAATAAAACATAAATGTTAGGTAGAGCTAAACAACAAAAAAGAGATAATGACAATTGCACAAAGACTCCAATAATAACGTACCATTATCCTTCAATGAAATGGTACCAAGGTTATTCTGGTCGTCCCCATTGGCCATCTTGGCTAGAGCTGCCCATTCCAAAAGATCTACACCTATAAGATTCGTATGAAATTAGACTTATATGGTTAACTAGAGTTAGAAGGATGCTACGGAAAAAAGGTTTGCAGTAAATTACAGGAATGACTAACCTATTGATGGTTTGATTAAATTGGATAAAGTCATGCAATTATCATCCTGTCAAAGCGTTCTTATTGGATCGTATGAAATGCAATGATCCAATGAGATAAATTTGATAAAGACAATTGGTAGCATTCTCTTCATATGAAAATGTAAAATTCCCAAGATAGTTGCAAGAGCACCAACCTTCTGGCTCTTTAGACCACACAGTACTCCATATGACAGGCAGGGTACATCATATCAATCCATAAATATAACTATAACCAATGATATATACGCACATATTTTAATACATATAGCGACACAAATACACCAATCAACCTCCTGAATTATTAGTATATGTCCCCCGCTCATTAAAGTGATAACCCAATAGCGCTCTAGGAGTAATTAGAGATCTTAGAGCAATTATAGTGCTTAAACTTATCCAATAGGAATAAAGGTGGTACGCAATCAACAACCAATAAAAAAGCACCATGAGTTCCCTTCAAAACAGCTATCCACAAAATGACAATCGTTTCTTATTTTATAGTTTAGTTCTTATTGGTCAGATGCTAGGATATCCAGTCTAAAAGATGCCATGGAAAGAGAAAGGGTAGGGTAGCCATTGGACAATTCACACCAATCAAGACTCTTACCAGTATGGACACGATTTTGATCGGAACGATTGATTGGCTGCTTTTGTGTCTCTCCCTCTAGAAGTAATATCACTGGTGAGTAAATTTTATAATTGCATATTTATCGGTCGGATTTAGAATAAAGTATGGCCCGTCTGCTTGTAGGCTGGCATTCCTTCAATTTAATTTAGCATTGTAATATGTTTGGGGCAACCAATCTAGTAGCAAGTACAATGACTATTTCTAGGAAAGGAAAGCAAATCAATACTTATATAAAGACCTCCATATTATAATGTAACAGAATAAAACCAAACAAAATAGAAGATAACAACATAACTAATTATAATGTAATATAACATAATACAATACATTCCAATACAACACATACATATATGTTAATACTACACCACATTGACCTCAACCCAAGGTGGATTCTACATACAATTGAATATAATACCATCATTCATTTAGCACAGCATGTATCGATTTATCGATTGAGCATTGATTGGAGGAGATATATTGTTATATATAGGTATATACATACTTATAAATACAAGCAAGGATATACAAAGTAAGCCCTGGCCCACTTATTAATCCCTTAATTACAACTGCATCGTTTGAGACAGACTACATAGCATGTGTATATCCACAGTGTCTGCCAATTCTATCGTCAATACAAAATTTAAAACACATATCGTTTCTCATTACCCCTCTACCTGTCAATAATAGCCCCTCATTAGTAGAACGCCAACCAGTCACAAGAGATTTTAAAGCGACTTCCAGATTGGCTTTTATTTTTAAATGATAGTTATCCTGGGCTATCTGTATAGGTAAATGATTTGATTTAAGTAGAGATTGAATACAATACTATAATATATAGTACTATGCTATATACTACCAAACTCTAATAGTCTATAGTATTATGTCATATGTTATATAATAGTATACAATATAGTAGCATGTCGCAGGATAGTAAAATAATTGTATGATAATATGATAGCATGATAGTATAATAGAATAGTAGAATAATAGAAAAAAGTATGACAGTATACATAGACACATAAAAAAAACATTAATAGAAACATATGCAACCGTAGATATAGGGCTATAATATTAATACGATTATTCTTACCTCTCCAATGTTCTTGTTAATGCACGGCTTCTTGCGTTTACGATTACCCTGAAAAAGCCAATGCTCTCATTATATGAGCCAATCACATCATCTCACTTTATATATTCATTAGTGGGGCCAGTGCTCCATGGGTCTAAACAGTCATTAATTATAAGGACTTGAAATCATAATGTGGCACGCTTTTTAAATGACCATGGATCATTGGCCGAGTAATATTATTCCATGACGTCAGAGCCATACATACACCACTTAAATATGCCATTTACATTTAATGTACACCTATGTATAGATAGGTAGAGCTATATGTCTGTATTAATGTCTTTGTGTATGTATATACATGTAAATAATAATAACTACAATAATAATAATGATAATAATAACAATATTAATATTAATATAAACAAATAGGATTGGTGTAGTTATTTTCATCTTTATTATAAATGTTATGAGTGGATTATCATGGCCTAGTTATGCAGCAAAGCCAATGAATTTGTGTATTTAGTATTCTATGTATCTTTAATTTTCTAATTTGATAGGTATATGTTTATGAATCTAATATATGCACATGTCCTTAAAAATACGATCTTTGCTGCCACAAATGAGTGGAAACACTAAAAGTAAAAGTTGCATATGATTGGTTATATATCATTCATATATACCTTTGGCTTCTCGAAAGATGCTGATTCAATATCGACATTTGATTCAACTGCAACGAGAAGCAATAATATAATAAGATAAAATTTGCGAACCAATAGAACAATGTAATTAAAGAATTATTTTTCCATATAAGGTAATAGTACACTATAGTTTACATGTATGACGCAACAATATCCCAATAATGACCAATTTGATAATCAAAAAAGATTGGCATGATTGGTCAGAATGCAATATAATATAATATAATCTAGTATAATATAACATAGTATGATAACAATATAATAAAATATAATAATAATAAACTATTATAATATACTATTATAAGCATATGCGTAATAATGAAATAGGCGTGTGATTGTACAGGTGCATATGTATGTTAGGACTGTATTTATAATGGTAGAGCATGTCATACAGATAGTTGATAGTGCTACCGTGCAGTTTATAGTATATAGGATAATAAGTTGTGGAAAAGAAAGAGTAGTTAAAGAGAAAGAGAGAGAACAATAATGATAATAATAGTAGTAATAATAGCAATAAT
>NAOQ01000593.1:24987-35113 GCA_002751075.1 Ichthyophonus hoferi
TTATATACCTTATATACCTTACATATCTTATATACCCTATATACCCTATATACCCTATATATCCTATATACCCTGTACACCTTATATACCTTATATACCCTGTATGCTATATGCCCTATATATAGTTATTATTACCGAATGCCCTAGTGACTTTACAACCGCAAGTAACATCTTGCCTATTCATTGGCTCATAAATTTTAAATTAATTAAATTTACTACTTATCAATCAATATATGTACTCATTAGTGGGTGTTTAAAAAAACTAACTAACTAATCCGTCCAATCACTTGTAGGTTCGGATACCTGCAGGCCTATCACCTGAGACCATGGCTAATTACGCCAATGTGGGGAAAGGAAAAGGGAAGAAGAAAGACAAGG
Source organism: Ichthyophonus hoferi (assembly GCA_002751075.1). Lineage (NCBI taxonomy): Eukaryota > Ichthyosporea > Ichthyophonida > Ichthyophonidae > Ichthyophonus > Ichthyophonus hoferi. Next base: position 25,366 of record NAOQ01000593.1, read on the forward strand.
AGCCAATAGAGACTGAGGAACCTACCAAGGATGTTGTTAGGATTGGTCTAGAATTTAAAAGATATATTTTTGATAGCAACAAGAAGATTATCCAATGAAAACCGCGTAAATCTGACCAATAATAATGATTATCATAAAACTAAAATGATAGCAGTCTGCTATATGCAAGTTTTGATGAGTTAATATCATGATCTTTCTCCTATCATTTAAACCTTTCCCTATTGTTAAAAATATTGTCCTTATTTGACTGCCTATCATCAGTGTAACCATAAATAATTTTAAATTGACCCCCAAATAAAATTAATATGTTCTCTTATTGTCTAATCATGTTGGCTGAATATGTTTATACTGGTTCTGTATGGTTTTATATCAGATAGGGAACCCAATGAGATGGTCTGTAATGCCAGAGGATGTCTATTGTTATAATTATATGTAATAATAAAAAATAAATATCCAATAGCTATCAAGAATACAGAATTATAAAAGATTCACACGAGGGATTATGTATCTAAAAATAGTGTAATAAAAAATAGGCCATATATGGTACTAAAGTCAGGTGCATATATTTTATCCGCATCTCTTTTTTAGCCCAATAAAAAGCACCAATACCCAATAAAAACATGTAATTAAATGTATTGAAACTTTATTATCGAGTGTTAGTTACACACTCTAAGATATATAAACACATGTATCTGATTGGCATAGATGCGTGCGCATGTCATAGGTCTAGGTCAATTAGGCCAAATTAAGATTAAATGAATTATAACGTATTCTCTCTATGCTATTCGTGTATCGTTTTTACGTTTTTAACTGCTAGGCAAGCTTCGGCATGACCTTAGGAGGACGAGGTGGACCAGAGGCAAAAAGATGGACCTGATTAGTGACCAATCGAACGCCAACACTACTGGTCCCAGTTAAGGGCTCTCCATCAGCAGTCCATTGACTTTTACAATTGGTATTATTATCGGGCGTAAACCAGAACTCCTTCGCTTTAATGACTTCAACAAAGTCAAAGTTCAAATGGTCCGCTGCCTGATTGGCTAGACAGGAGAGATGAACTAGGTACTGATCTCGTCTACAGCTATGCACTATGATTAGATCCATGCACCCATCTGCCAGGTGGGCATGTGGAGCCATTCCATTGGGTGACTTACCACACTTGCATGATATAATAGCGGCATTAATACACATGAACTCACCCGAGATGGTCTTCCAACCCTCTTCCACAGGAAAATCACTAGGGGGTTGGTAGCCCACCTCGGTCAGGGGTTTTTTTGGTATGTCTGATCTAGGGGGACTATTGGCAAGACATAATTGGCAGTCACGAAGACAGATCCCCCCATCCCCTCGTACTTTACCAGCTTTTTTGACGTGTAGAGTACCTTTATATATGGGTCTCCTCATGAAAGTTCGAAATCCTGACCAATCATATCGTACAGGCCCCATCCATCGGTGTTTTTCACTGGCCGAGAGAAAAGCAATGTCAGTGAGGGAGGTCAAATATAGCTGCAATACAATAGGGTAAATGGTTATAGTGATGATGAATTAATTAAATAATAAATGATTAGGTTGCTAATTAGTCCATATATAGTATATTCTATGTAGAGACCCACACTCGATTCTGTAGTGATTGCTGAATAAACATCTCTTGTTTCTAGTTTGATTCACTGCTTGCAGTCTGCTGCCATCCATAAATGAGTGAGAAAATAACTACAACACAGTAAGATGATAATTATAACACAGTAAGATAGTAATCTGGGTATGTCGTGAATGACATTACGTAAGAAGGCAAGGTATACTATACAGCAGCTAGAACTGCATATAGGGTATTATACATATCATGCAATAGTTCCTTATCTGGTCATGTCCATATATGGTTCCTATGTCTATATATGTATGCCTTATGACAAGCACCCAATTACAATCATTCTATGTACTAGCGACTCATTATCATGTGCAAGGTTATCAACTACCAATTAAAATACCACACTAAACCATCAATAGTCCAATTAGACACAACTGCACTTACCCATGTGCAACCACGTCACTAAAGAAACCATAGGTGACCATGGAGCAAGCCAATCGAGTATCCCCTCCCTTTCTCATCACCATAGCAATGTCCAATGGGGAACGAGATCCCAATACAATATGTAGTGACGCAGTAGTGGCGTCATCAGTACCCATGGTACTAAACACTACAGTATTGGTTGACCCGCCCGGGACGAACCCGAATCGGATTCGAGGGGAGCGATCAGGTCGGTAGGTTAAAACTGTGTTCATGATCTGATAGGATAATATATATTAAGGGTAAAGGTCATTAAGTTAGATTCATGCGACGTGGGAGGATGGGTACTGGAAGGTCATTGGAAATGATAATAATAGACATATGATATGGTGGCGTGGCGTAGGAGATAGCCCGATATAGTGGTAATATAGTATGTTATTATTATTATTATTACATTGGCCAAAAAAGGAAAACTTAAGTAATACAGGAACCAAGTTAAAAAAAAATTTTAAAATTATATAAGCCATATATATATCTCTAAATAATCAGGGCAGTCAATGACAATCCGTTACAATTAGATTAAATTTTAACGAAATCCTAAAAAGAAAGAGATAGGACAAATGATAAGAACCAATCACATTCAATTAGACTAAGCCCTGCACTGAATAAACCTATATATAGCCTTATTAACAAGATCCCATTACAACACGGTCCATATTCAACATAAACCAGTGCTTACACTCTGGAAGAATCCATCACCTCCTACAGCTACCACTCCATCCAGATCACCAAAGTCAGCATAGGTTTTGATGATGTCACTGGCATGGTTAGCATGCTCAGTTACTATCACAGTGGTGTGGATGCGGGCGCGTTTGAATATTGGCGCCACTATTTCCATATATACTTTTTGGGCATTCTTCCAGCCCCCAAATGGGTTGACAAGCACCAATAAATTCTTAGGTCGATTCTCACTGGATAAGGCAGCACGGAGAGCCGTGACCCAGGATAGGCAGACAGGAGAGCTGAGTATATAGATGAGGTGGGGAAGGAGGGAAAGGGAGATAGTAGGTGTAGGAGGGTAGTACGTATGACAGTATAATGGTAGGATAGTATAATGGTAAGGTAGTAGGATAGTATATAATAATATATAGGTAGGTAGGTATGTTAGTAGGTATATATATATATATATGTTTATAATCCATCGACTCTTTTCCCACCTCTTCCTACCCCTACTACATCCACCCCTCCCTCCCTCCTATCTACTATGCCAGTACTTACTTTGCACACTCAAAGCTATGTCTCACCATCTCCCACACACAGTCATCCCTTTCGTGTACAGAGTGTACAGTAAACTTGATCTCGGGTGCCCTATCCATACCAGGGAAGCCATCCACTTGTTTCTTTGCGTCGTCTTCCGAGTGATCGCCAAGGAAAGACATTGAACGATCAAGTTTTATGATACCAGACATGGTAGATACAGTAGATATAGCTATATCACATGATATAATTTTGGACAGAGGAATGACACATTGAGACTGTTGGGCATCCAACCAGGATATTTCCTTGGAGTTTAAAGTCACAAGGCTGATTTTCCGGTTGTAGATAAACTCTGAGATGATTGTATTAGGTTCTAGTGGTATATATGGCGGGGCATTTTTAGGCTGCTCCTCCTGTATCTTCTTTACTATAGAATCATCAAATATATTCCCATCAACTGTTTTTCGTATAGTATGTTGATTTTTGGGTATGGAAGTTTTTGATAATACAGCAGTGGTAGGGGAAGCCTGTTTAGACTTTTCCGCTTGTACCTTCTTTATTATAGAATCTTCATATACACGCTCATTTACTTTTTTTCGTAGAGTTCGTTGATTCTCCTCCTGCAATTTCTTTACTAATAAATCTTCAAATATACTCTCATTTACTGATTTTTGTATAGCTGGTTTAAGTTTGGGCAAGGCATATAGTGAGGGTGTGGTAGTGGTAGATGAGCTCAACACATTTTCTCCACTGTCTCCCATCATTTTATATAATTTATAAAATAAATAGGGGGCGGGGCATAAAACTATTCCTTTCCTACTAGAATATTAACCATCAAAGCAACACAATACAGAATATAGGATATTGCTATGGCTATGTATGTAAAATGTATAGCATTTGTGTAACGTGATACGGTGGAATGCTAGTGTAATATAATAACAATACTAAATTTTTAGGTTGTTTTTGAGATTGAAATTCTCACTTTTTTATTGGTATGTTATTCATCTATTTAATCGGACAAACACGAAATGGTGTTTAATTGGCTGACTATAAAATCGAAAATCTAATATTGAGGACTGATCGGCTGGTTGTTTTATTTTATCTGGATCTTGTTATATTAAGTTCTTATAGGCCAATAACCACCAATCCATGCCCCTATGCCTTCTCAAGGGAATTTCCCTAAATAATACAGAGTTGCTTAATTACGAATTGATCGGTATTTTTGGCTTAAATAACCCGAAAAAATTATAATTACCAGACGTAGTGTTGATGCTGTGGAATATAACTACTTACAGTTATAGTCCAAGTTAATTGGTTAATTGGTAATAGCCAATTAATAGCTTTTGTCTAATTAAGTGATTAATTAATGTTGCAAGACCGCAACTCCAACATAGTTCGGCTTGTAACAATGATGACCAAAATGATTTTTCCATACTTCGTTCTTAAATGGGTAAATTGATTTAGCAATACATTGAATGCGAGCATTAATTAATGAGTAAATGAGCTGAAGATGCGCCATCCATATGAGAGCGCAATTGTATTAGATCACTCAAAGCATAACCAAATAATTCTAGTGGGCCTTAGTGATCTTGTATGAATTGTATTACCCAATAAAAAAGGTTTACAATAGATTGACATCGATGACGTGACAGCTTGAATGAAAACCGCAATGAACGTATGTTGCGGAAAGAATAAAAGGAACGGAAACTAATAATAGATAGGTAATGACGTTTCGGCTATTACAAAACAAGCCTTTTCAGTTGTTATATATATACTTTATCTTAATGATTGAAAGATACTTGGCCTGCATTCTAGAATTATTGTAGTTTTATTGTAATGTCTCTTCCTGATTCACTTCAACTGAGCCTTGAGGAAAGACCGGTTCAAATAACCATTTCTAACGTTAGCTCAGCAAAAAATACTTCAAATAATCAATCAGCAATAACAAATTACTACCATTAATAATCGGATTAGCAAGTAGTCTACATATAATGTTATATGTGACGTATTTACTTTTTGTCTTTCTGCACTTACAATAACAAACCGATTTTTAATGTATTAGATTTTCCACTTGCGTTTGGGGCTGTCATCCATCATAAGTGAGATAATATCTGTAGGATTATGATATGAATATGTGGGAATACTGTTGACTTGCTCGCAGCTCCTCAGAATTTCCATTTGATTTTCCTAATCGATCGCTGATATTTCTGTACTAGCGTTAGTAAAAGCTAATTGATTTGACCTACTACCTATAGAAGGCAATGTAGAGACAACTGTTTTAGTTTTTAAGCAAATAAGACAAATATGCCTTTTCGGCGAGGAAAGAACACAAAAATAGATAAATGTCCGGACTTTATAGTTATTTCAATACGCCTCAATACATCCTAAAAGTGATTAAAATAGAAGCAACTAAATTTCAAGATTAGAAATGCATTATTTATAAATTCAATAATGATATCCTGCTTCTATGATCTATTTTATCTCCTTCTTCTTGCCTGGCCGAGCGTTTGGAGTACTTTGATATTTCTCTATGCCTGTATTTTCACCCATTATCGAATTCGATGCAGATGCGGGTATATGTGGGCTCTATCTCTATATGTCTATTACAATTATATTCAGCTATTACTAAAGGAGGAGTTCCTACTTTAGTTTGTTTAAGTGCGATACAATTTATGACACTGTGTGTGCGGCCAGTAAGAGGTGCTATATACTATGTAGATAATAACTATTGTTGCTGTTTAATGTTAGTGTGCAGTTCTCTGACTTCTGAACAGGTGAGAGATCTAAGCACTGATTATCGTATGTGAGTGCTAACGGTGGACTATACATTACAATAACGATGTAATTGCTATATATATATACCCTGCAAAGTTTTATGTGATGTGTATTACGAGAACTTTGTAATTTTGCCAGTGGACCATATGTGTGCCAACGACTGAAGGGCACCAAACAGCGGGGGCAGCCAAGGACCTTTATTGGTTATTTCAGTTTTCCTTTATACTTATCTCACCTTATCGTGCAAGTCTTTTGTGGTTAGCATCTGCAGTGTATTCATTATCGTAAATGGAGCTGATTTTAAAGATTATTATTAGGTAATCCAACTCACGATAAGTCACAGAGACCCACTAGAATTGTCCTATCTTAAATACTATTGTGTCCCTATTTATTTCGTGAATTAATCCATTTCCTCATTGATGTAAAAGTGTTCATATATCGCATAAATGACAAGAATTTATAGAACGGTATTCGATTAACTAAAATGAGACTAATCATTACATTACCGCTTATTATCAAAGATCGACCGAACTATATATTCATTTGCAGGTAAAGATCTTGTAACAAATTATAATACAGTGAGATAGTAACTGTCATACAGTAAGATAATAACTACAATATAGAGTGAGATAATAGTTGCAATTCAGTGAGATAATAACTATAATATTGTGAGATGAGTATTACAATACAGTAGAATAGTAGCTACAATACAATGAGATAATAACTACAATACGGTAAAATAATAATTCAAATACTGCGAGATAATAGTACAATACAGGAGATAATAGCTACAATACAGTTAAGTAATAATCTCAATATAATGAAATAATAGCCACAATACAGTGGGTTAATAACTACAATATAATAATTATAGTGCTTACCAATTATATTATTTATTGAAAGTGCTGATTTCAACCTACGTGGTAATTATCTCACCCTTGCTTCAGGGTGGCAGCCGATTATTGCAAGTAGACAATTTGGGATAAAATGGTATAACCTTTATTCATTATTAATACAGAGTCGAGAGTACCAAATCTATTTCAAACAGAACCTTTTTATACTTTCCGTTAAAACAAGAATATTTAATTAATTGAGTTATTTCTTTATATTCCTATAAACCTTTGATATTATTAGCAATTATTATTGTGTATATGGGAACATAGCTAGTGTAATCTATTGGTGTTAAACGACAATCTAAGATAATCTATCAAAGCTGAGCCAGCCAATGGTAAAGGTCCTGCGATTATATAATAGGCCATTTCAGATATGTTTTGGGGTCCGGATAGCACATTGCTCAGGTATCCTGCTTAAGACCACAAGCAAGTCTTGCTGACCTTTTTAATAATAAAAATATGCCCTAGCATATCTGTACTCCGTGTATGCAAAGGGACACATTAAAAATACCCTTAATTCGGTATTATCTGCCCTTCTAAACGAATATAAGTTAGAGAAAAGCTCGCGTCTCTCTATTTACTATTCCCAACGTGGTAACAGAGAAAGCTTATATAGTTTATCATAATCACAAAACCTGGTAATTCTATTAAGTCAACAATTCACAAAGGCCGAAAACACTTCATCCCATTCCTACATCCATCCACTGACCTCTACATGTAGAGACTCAATTTTATTGCACCTAGACACTGTCTTCAAATGTGCATTTAAACTATCTAAATTTCCAGCCTCCAAGTGACACTAAGAAAACGTGCAAAACAACTGAGCAACATTCACATATCATCTCAGTCACCAGTTACTGGACGCCAGATGCCAGAGCCTGCTACAGAGCCAGATACCAGAGCCTACAAAAGGGCCGGAGTGAGCCAGAGCCAGAGCCAAAGCGAGCTGGAACATTTAGCATACTGTTTGTTCAAATATCTTTGGTTTTTTTTTTACATTAGGTGCCATGCCACGGTTACGTCTGAATGTCATCAGGAATTATATAATTCATTTGGTGTGCGACAAACCTATAGCTAAGTAATCACCATGCTAAGGTTCTTTTCATATTCCTTTTTCATATTTTTATGCCCTAGATGAGATAATCCGCCTAGGCCAAGAGTGAGCGTTAAAACAGAAATATTTAATTATTTTAGGTATTTCTTTAGATGACTATAAACTTTGAGTATTATTTGCAATTTTTATTGCATATGCAACCAGGGAAAATGAATAGCAATATAATGGGTGTTAAACAGCAATCGAAGATGATCTATCAAAATTAAACCAGCCAATGGTAGAGGGTCCAGATACATTGCTTAGGCATCAAGTCCTGCTGACCTGTTTAATAATAGAAATATGTCATTGTATATCTGTACTCCGTGTATAAAAAGAAACACACTTGAACATTCCTTAATTCGGTATTCTCTGCCCTTATAAACGAATATAAGTTACAGGAGCGCTCATGTCTCTATTTATCATTCCCAACACTTCATAAATTTAGCGTTTTATATAAAGAATATTTCAGAACCCAACATTAAATAATTAAATAATTTTAAATATAGTTACTTTGGCTATGTTGCATATGCAACTATATTTACATACCATTTTATTTGCTTGATTACACATTAAAAACCACATTTTTTCAATAAAATGGAAAGTAAACAATTATCATCAATAATTAAAATGATTTGGTATTCAAATGCAATATCTTATTGGCCATTTAAATATATTTCCAAAAGGGGAATTATAATCGTTATTTTCATTGGTAGTAGGCACAAGTAAACTATGTATGATTGGGCAAAATTGGGGTTATGGCTTTTGGTGCGCTCCGTAATACTTTTAATTTTAAATACCAATAGTATAAGAATATTTAAAATTTAAAACATTCAGTAATTTCAAGCTATTTAAAAATGCTCTAATTGCCGTATTGCATATTATCATATCATAACATTTTAATCTAGAATATGTCCAAATTAAATGTAATTAATCGCAGATTAATAACGATTATATAGATTACTTTATATGATTGGTAAGTATTGTCCAATAATATCCAGCAATATCAACCAATCAGTTAAATTCTTTGAAATTTAACAGAAAGAATATGCTAGCACTGTTGATAATATCTTATAAAAATCTAATGTATTAATATGTTTTATAATATAAATAGGAAAACCCACCAATAGGATGGAGATAATCATATCTAGCATACGTACTATATTTAATATATACTATATATACTACCTACTATACACTATACATACATACTATACACTGTACCCACTATGTCTACTCTTGTAAACATGGCTTGTTTACCCGCCATCCTTCGGCGGTTGGTACCCTCCGCTCCAAGATTTATGGCGTGCATGAGACATGCACATACTAAAGGTGAATGAATATAGAGTATACATATATATATTGTATGCAGAGATGTTTAATTGCTTGTATGCCTGTATAATTGTAGGTAGGTAGGTAGATATATTGTATACAAGCATGTGGTACGGTTGGTATTAACCCTATGTACCTACACTACCCCCATATACACACACACGCAGCCACCCTCCCTGGGTTTATCTTAGATATAGATGGAGTGATGACAAGAGGGGATGTGGTGCTGAAGGAGGGGAAGGAGGCGATGAGATTGCTGGCCAGTAACAGTAGGTAACTTACCACTAATATGGGGTTATGGTATATATATCCTATTATTGTTGGTTATGGCCATATATTTATAGCATATCTATCTATTGGTTTGTAGATCTATAACCTTATTTATTATATATATAT
>NAOQ01000594.1:9749-28158 GCA_002751075.1 Ichthyophonus hoferi
AACTCTGTTTGTACAGAGGGTATTGTTTTCATTATAAAATTTTGCCTGTGTAATAATTATTTCACCCATGTTCAGGGTGGCGACCAAATATTGCAAGCAGCATAGTAGTGCAAAAACTGTATAGCCTTTATTTTGTATCACTACAACATCAATTCCCCAATGTCTACAGATTTATTTTGTACGTTCTAAATATAGTATTTTATATATAGAATGCATCAGAACTCGGAATCAATTAATTAAACAATTATAATTTAAGTTGCTTTGCCTATGTTGCATATGTAGCTATATTTGAAACAGGAATGGTTTGGATGACCATAATGACACTGCATGTTGTTATTGTACTGTATTAACAGAATATACAAATACTGTAGGCAGGCGTTTCATTTATTAAAAATAGTCTTTCCAATACAATAGCTATTGTCAAATATAGTTACATATATTGTTGAAACGGTAAAATATAGAGTAAACATAGCCTGTCCTTATCTCAAGCCGTTACCCGGATAATGACACATATCAGGTGGCGGAATACAGTGTAAACAAGACTAGAAGCCCAGTCTCAACCATACTGTGTTAAATTTATACTATTTAAACACAAGTGATGTGGTGAGACTGATTTTTGATTAAACTGTTCTTAATATGGTATGGTGGTATACAAAAATTAATCTCAATCTGAATTACTACCACGTAAATTTGATAGATAATTTCTAATATTTGATTAGTAGTAGATAATAAAGAAATATAATGTTATATCCTAATATGAATAAATAAGGACTCATTATAACATATTAAACATGTTCCAGCATATATACCATATTTGTAAAAATTGCTATTCTAAATTAATTAAATTGCTTAATACTATGCTATTAATAAGCTTTCTTAATTAAAAATCAGAGCATCAGGTAATCTATAGAGAATATATAATATTTAGAAAGTATAAAATGTCTCTCTGCGACAGAACCTAATCCTTGTTTTTTATGCAGTTATGTTAAATAAAGCCCTATTTGTGGTAAATGTGAAGAAGTGTCAATGTTCATAGGATGAGTCTCCAATTTTAAATTGTTTTCTGTTGTTGTTCAGAGAAGTTTCACTATCTTAGTTTACAATTATCTTAACAGCCTACCCTTATAGATTGCAATTGACACTTCCATTGTAATGTTAATGCTCTATAAGTGAATAAACTGTATTTAGACTTACAGCCTAAATCTTAGTTTATACTCACAAATATAATATTCAACAACGTAAATAAACGTTACATGCTTTGTCCAAACGGCCGTTTCTGCGTTGCAGAAGAATTTCTTTACTATTCTGTTTTTAAACGCATAAGGGCTTCCGACGATTGGGTATTATATGTCGACTTTAGTAATGAAATTAAAGGTATCTTATTTTAGCCACTCATAACACCAGCGCCAAGAAGGGTAATATAAGCATATGTAGACTTAATTGAGTTAATGAGAATGTGGCCACGCCAATTATTTTACCTGGGCATAAGTTGACATCTACCAATGAGTGTCCATTTATTGAATAATTAAACTGCAATAAATACGTAAGAAATATGAGAAAATCAATAAACAAGCACCTTGAAATGGTTCATATGTTACAGCCGTGACATCGTATAGATGGGACTAATCACCCTTGGCAATTTTTATGTTTTGATGTCTTGAGCTTTGAAATATAACATAGTATGTGTTGCAACCAAAGCGCTCAATGCTTTTTTTGTTACAGCTTATTCCTTTATGTCGCAAGACCGTTAACTCCGAATAAACACAAAGTTTAAATTTATTTGTTGATACATAAATGTCCGAAATAAATTCTCAAGCACTTACATTGATAAATTAGCTAATGAGCCATCCAAATAAGGATATTATAATATACGATGATCGAGATAAGATCAAGGAATCCTAGTGGGTCTCTGGGATCCTTCATGAATTCTATTAGCCAATCCAATATGAATATTTATAATTGGTCACATTCAGGTTATTGATTACAGCTATATGGATGTTAAACAAAATTAACACCCGAGTTAGCCGAAGATTGGAAAAGTATAAAAGGAATAAAAACAACCAATAATAAACACTGTTCTTGGTATTCAAGATTTACTGTTCAGTTTATGTGCTTTATATATTTGTTTTCTTCATATTGTCTATAGTTGTCAGAGGTTGAAGTAGATAATCTAGATATTTTATTAGAAGGCCAACTAGTTCAGCCTGGTGTTGATTCTTCTGATGAAATTAGTACCATAACTATATACATACAGCCAAAATTAGATTACAGTTATTACACATACAATATATCACCAAGTAAGGAGCTAAAAGTTTATATATCCATCGATAAACAGAAGGAAATTCAAGAGCAGCTAGTTAGAGCTTTAGCCTGCCCATGACAGTTTTGCCTTTATTTAAGTTTTTGCTTGTGATTGCAACTGTCATTCATAATATGTAAAATAATAGCTTTAACACAGTAATATATAATAATTACATAGTTTTAGCCTATTTTAATATTACATCTAAGTTTTAATATTACACTTCAATAAAAGTAAACATACAAAGCATAGTAAAATACCCAAATAAACAGCACTATATTATACTATTATAAATGCTGATTATATCTCCATTAGCTCCATTTTGTTGGTGTCACAACCAGTTATTAAACATTGTAATAGGAAGATATATCAATTATAGAAACATCGATATATATGTTTTGTATAATATGTGTGATCTATATAAATAGTTATTTTTTAGTTAGCAATATATATTTCCTGGTTAGATATAGTATATATGAAGTATTAGTTTTAGTAGGAGTCTCAAGTCTGGAAAATGATATGATCTCACAATTGTCTCAGCTATTTAGCCAAAAGCTATCTTATCATACTCCCGCTTCCTTGTAAAATGCTTTACCTGCAGGGAATATATTATTTACTATAGACTATTATTATATTATTATACTATTATACTATTACGTTATTATACTATTATATTATGATATTACTATGTTGTTATATTATAAGATATAGTTGTTTTGTTAAAATAGATACATATATAATCAAATCAATAAATTGCATTCTATTAATCTATCTATCTATGCACATAAATAAAATTTTCTTTTAACAAATATATCCTTATTGCAAACATACATAGTGTACATATCATATACACCACTATAGTTATGGTCGTAATTAATTAATGTTATAATAATAATTAATCTATATATACTATATTATATCATAAAGTATAGAGGTCTCTGTGACAGGACCTGAGGCAACTGTTTCTGCAATGAAATTAAAGATTTAACATTAAAGTTAAAATTTTATTTAAGAATTGAACCTGCTATCTAATAGGTGGGATAATAACTCCATAACAAACTGTATTTTAAAGTATTTCATCATTAGTAGATTGAATTGTTTTTAAAAAATTAGATTTAAACAAATGTTTAAATCATCCCAAATTAAATCCTGTGAAAATAAAATTTTAATTTTTGCTTAATGATTACATAATTGATATGATATGTGTTATTTTATGTCAGAATGACTTATAAAAGCTTGATTATTATTATTATTATTATTATTATTATATTATATTCTGTAATGAATTAGAATAAAGTGAAAACACATTTGATGTATGAATCAAAATTTATGAAATAGCTTATATACAGTCACATAAATTTCTCGATAGTAAAAACTAAAAACTAAAAAAACAAATAGTGACGTGAGACATAACAAGATAGGAAAAAGAAATGCAAGATGGCATGGTTTTAATAGCAGATATATGTTATTAGGATTAAATAATACCTACACATAAAAACAGAACGGATAGAAATAATAAAATAAAATAAAGCATAATAAAATAAAATGCAGAATAGTAGGGGGAAATAAAAAGAAAAATAAACTATTTATGCGAATGTATACTTTTAAAATATGCTGCAAACCTTGTAGCACCAAGCTGCAAACTAGTAAGAAATATTGATTATTCATAAAGAATTTATATCAAACTTAACCAGGAACGTCTTTTCTATCTAGTAATAAGCGAGTATAATGGCTATAATGGCAATAAGTAAAATAAAATAAAAACTGTAAAGGCGTAGTGAGAACTTTAGTTCCAAAAGAATATAATGCTCACCCAGGTGGCCAGACACGAATCCTCAAAAACCTTTTTCAATTCTTCACATTTCTCTGGCTTATTATTATTATTATCCAGACAACTAAAGTAGTTATCTCTTGCCATATAACATATATGCCTCTTCTCTTTAGAGGTTGGGGCGGCAGACATGTTTGTCGTACAATAATATATTATGGTACTATAATAATAATAATAATAATAATAATAGTAATAATAATAATAATAATAGTAATAATAATAATATTGAATATTAAATACTGTTGTTTTTGTTGTGTCTGGTAGATTGGGGTTGTCCCAGGATACATAAAATCTTTCAAGATTTGTTAACAGTATACGTTATGGTATACGTTAGGTGCTTCAACCGTGTATATATGTATAAAGATAATTGCTGTAGGTACTGTATGGCAAGGGATGTAAAAGGAATAAAAATTTAAAATGTCACTAGATTGGCTATAAATATTTAAATTGAGAGATGATTTGTTTATATATACTTAAAATATTCTTCTGAGGTCAGTGTATAATGATGGTTAAATTATGGGAATTTTAGAAGAGGATAAGCAGAGGGTAGGTGTGATGGGGTAGATATATATATATATATATAAATATGGTATATAATTAATGTAAGGTAGATAATAGAATTATATTACGTATTATTAATATGAGATGTAACTATATATATACCCCAACTGTATACTACATATAATACACAATAGAATCGCAATAAAAATAATATAGGTTACGCTGACTATGGATACTATTATATGCATTAGTTGCTATTATATTTCAGTACTCTTAGTTTCCAATTATTATTATATTATTGTTATTGTAATAGTAATTCCATCTATTATTTATTATTATAGATCGTGACTTGTCAAATGTGGACTCATATTGTCAATTTCGCATTGCTCACCAAATACCGGTTAAACTCAAATGTTATCTTTTTATATTAGCCAATATAATGATGCTTTTAAGTAATTAAATAACAAATATGACATTTTAAAAATATACACCTGTAACATTGTCCCGTTCCACTAAATATCTGTTAAATAATGACTAACTTTTCTATATATTTTTTTGTTTTATTTCTTCAATTTTTAAGCATTAATTGCAAAATAATATAATCATGGTGCTGTTATTTTTTTTGAATTTTATAAACATATACCTTTACACTGGGTTTTAAATGCAGTTTTTAATATTAAAATACTACATTTTGACTATTGCCGCATCTTACCTATAAACTTAAGGCAATAACACACATTAAGCATTATAATAAGTGATCTATAGCTAATAATTGGAATGATTTTAATTAATATCCAATTACTAGACAATAGTAAGGTATTTATAACATTCTTTTAAGATTTATTGTTGCCGATTTTAAGCTTGAACTTGGTGAGCCTTGAAGATCCGGCACATGCGCATATGTCGCGTGGTGGGCACACGACACGTACGTCACAATAAAAACAAAACCCATTCCAAATGGGCCACACACAAGCCCAAAAGTACCACCGACCCGACCCAAGACAATAAATTAAATCGAATAACCAAACATGACCAATCGGATATAAATATAAGCCAATAACATGAAGTATCGAGTGAACCGTTTATTCACCAGATCGCCGCTAATCTGTTAATGTATGAGTAGTAGGGCCCACGTGTAATGTTTCATTCAGACCTGACACTTTCCTCTTACACTTAAATACGTTTCTTTGTGTTTTAGTGTTTTATCAACGTAAAAATGGCACCTCCAGCTAGTAAGTCTATACATAATACCTCTCTTATATTGTATTTTATTATATTATACACTTAGAAAGTTAATATTACTTTGTTGTATTTTTATTTTTATTTTTGATTTCAAATTTTTTACAAGAATCTCCAACTAGTTTGTGTTTTGTTTTTAGTGTTTTTTTTTTTTTGTTAGGTTTTATTCTAAAAATACTTGTTAATAGTTATAATATCATACAAACATTTATATCTTGTTATTTATAGTACTGTGTTATATATTGTTATTAGTTACTGTTGTTTCATTTTGTTTTCTGTATTTTTGTCGAAGCCTTTTCCTATTTATGTGTATATATATATATATATATATATATATATATATATAAATATAATTTACTTAACCATATTAATACACGATAAATATATACAGCGACATACCTATTTGATCTTTTTCTTTGCAATATGGTAGTATCAACCGTTTAATTCCTTCCTCTACTCACTAATTGTAAAACGACATTTTTTTTTTTTCAAGTTCGTGCCCATCCATGTTCTACATTCCATTTTTTTTAAACATTTTTATATACTTTATATTATAAATTATTATATTCAATACATTACAACAAACAGAAAGGAAAACACAAAAAAAGCTAACCACCTTGAAACAAGAATCATGAAGATAATAGGTATCTGCATACCCATCCAAAACATGTACAAAGACCACAAGTTAACCTAGCCATATTTATCTACAGGAGGCGGTTCTTTCGGTGGTCGCGGTGGTTTTGGTGGCCGCGGGGGTGGACGTGGTGGCGGAGATCGTGGTGGCCGTGGTGGTGGACGCGGAGGTTTTGGTGGTCGCGGAGGTGGACGTGGTGGTTTTGGTGGAGACAGAGGTGGCCGCGGTGGTGCCAGAGGCCGTGGTGCCCCTCGTGGCCGTGGAGGTAAACAACCTATGTTTTATTGTAGTGTGCTTGTGTGATTAGTGTTTTTTTTTTTGTATTAGATATGGATAAAACTAGATAGGTGTATGGGTTTGTCTAGTATTTTCTTTCTAGGATAGGCATATGGAAATAGGGTATACTTATATACTTATATCTGCTATTATTATTATTGTATTGTATTTTTTAAGAGATTTACAGTTATAATGGTATGATAGTAGTATTGGGATCTCATATTATATTCCTCTTGATTGGTCCTGTGGTTTAATTATAGAGTTATACCAATGAATTCAGTCAATATGTCCCATTTATAGCCTGCTTGTTTAATGGTTATAACTAATCGATTGTTTTCTTTCGTGTTACTTTATATTATAATGTTAATTATTATATAGGTTCTGAGTTATTAGTTTAATCCTTCACCTTCCCTATATAGTATTAATAGTTACTGTAGCCTATTTTTTATTTTAAATATTATTAAGTACACTCATCTTCTTATCCAATCAAATATCACTAATAAAGTATAAATTTTACACAACAGCCATTAACATCACACTAATACCAGTATTAAAATTTATATTTTTAAATTGCAAATTTCTAGACCAAAACTGAAATCATTTTTTATTCGACAGGAGCCGGAGGAATGCGCGGTGGCGCCAAGGTTGTTGTGGAGCCCCACCGTTATCCCGGTGTGTTCATTGCCCGCGGTAAAGATGATGCCATTGTAACCAAGAACATGGCTCCTGGAGATTCCGTGTACGGAGAGAAGCGTATCAGCGTCGAGGTATGTTGTTTAAATGTAATGATTAATATTATGTAGGATATGGTATTGGCTAGTAGTGTTTAAAATGATTTACTTATAATTAGCTGGGACCATTGGATAATTTTTTATTGGGTATTTAGTGATGCTTTTTAATTGGTTGTTTATGGGTTAGTGGTCGTTGAAATAGTATTATATGATGGTGCTTATCGTTGATTGGCATTTAAGAAATTTTAAAATCATTAAGTAACGTGTTTGACTGGTTGAAATGTAGGATTTTTAAAAAAGAACAAATAAAGTTTGTGTATTATAATTACTAGATCTATGATAATTGATTAATATTAGTTTTAGTATTACAGACTCGCTAAACATTTTATATTTCAAGATATAAAATGATTTGGAGCTTTATATGCTTTGTTGAATCATTGTTTTTATTTTAAGGACATCAATGCATCCATATGTATTTCTATATACGTTTCTTAATTTTTAAATATAGAGGAATATTATATTACAATGTTAATTGCTTATATTCAATTATATTAGCACTCATATATATATCCAAATACACAGTTTTTCACATCCAATTCTATACTCCTTAACCTTAATTAACCTGTCATTAATATATCAGGGCGAGGGCGGAGAGAAGACTGAGTACCGCGTATGGAACCCTTTCAGATCCAAATTGGCCGCTGCTATTGTAGGTGGTGTGGACAGCATTCACATGGCCCCTGGCTCCAAGGTTCTCTATCTTGGTGCCGCCTCTGGTACCACAGTGTCCCACGTGTCCGACCTAGTTGGCCCTGTATGTACTCGCTTGATATTTCCCCACTTACCTACCCTTCGTCTATATCTGCTTTGTTTATGTTTAGTTTTAGTTTGCTTTATTATTCGTTTGCCTTTTTTTTTAATTGCGAGTGTTGAATGCTAGGTTGGTTTTATGACCACTGTTGTGTATTTTATTATACTTAGTTAATTATTCTTTTTATATCAATATATTTTTAAACTTAAATGCCTTTTATTGCCAATAAAAATATGTGCTTGCCTTTTTGTTATAACACCCTCAATTTTATATATTTTTCTTTTATCTTTCTCTGTATTTTAACCATAAAAAGTACCATTAGAAACTAATCGATTTTTCTTAAAAGAACCAAAACAAACCAACAAACAACATCTTTCTATAGCAAAAATTTTACCCAACCTTCAATCAACTAACCGCCTTTATTACCTTTTGTAGGAGGGTCTCGTGTACGCCGTGGAATTCTCCCACCGTTCAGGCCGTGATCTCCTGAACGTAGCCAAGAAGCGTACCAACATTATCCCAATCATTGAGGATGCTCGCCACCCTCACAAATACCGCATGTTGGTAGGCATGGTTGACACAGTGTTTGCCGATGTTGCCCAGCCCGACCAGGCTCGTATTGTTGCTATGAACGCAGAGTACTTCTTGAAAAACCAGGGTCACTTCGTCATCTCCGTCAAGGTTTGTGCTGTTTGTTTTTTGTTGGTTTGATATATGCCATTTTTTATAGCTATATAGACTTAATTATATTTACGGTTTAAATAGTTTCCAAAACAGATGAATATAGGCGAATATTTTTAATACACCAATAAATTTTAAATATTATATTAAGTAAAAAATGAAATATTTGTAAATAAGTTACTTGCTACTTTATGCCAGTTATACCTACAGCAATCGTTCCTATCTTAGCCTGTTTGCAACTTGCGCTCTTTCCGATCTTTTATATATGTAAAAACACATAGCTAACCCTATCTCTGCAGGCTAACTGTATTGATTCTACTGTGGAGGCCGAGATCGTGTTCGCCTCTGAGGTAGCCAAGATGAAAAAGATGGACTTGAAGCCTGAGGAGCAGCTGACCCTGGAGCCTTATGAACGTGACCACGCTATTGTGGTTGGCACATACAGGAAGCCCTCGAAGAAATAACTGCGATATTATACGCCGATATAGATAAATGCCTTCATGTTTAGCCCACTACTAATTCTATACATGATATGTTATGTTAAGAGATGATATGATATGATAGTTAGTTAGTTATAAGACATATAGGACATGCAGCCGGTCTGTAGCAATGTAATGTTGTACGATATGGCAATACCACTAACTACAACCTAAGAGAATAGAATCCCTTCTGTTGTACCTGTTTGGTGTGACTGACTGGAACTGGAGTTGTTTTATTGTTTATTATCTGAATGTTGTGTTGGATCTGGTTACCTATTAGCATTTTCTTATTGCTATCTACACAACCAGGTCACACTTAATTTATATACGTTAAGTGTTGCAGTATTAAGTTTCAGCACAATAAAAGTTTTTTCATGTCATATGTATTGTTCTTGCTAGGGCTTTTTTCACTTGACTTGTTTTTATAAAGAAGATATCGGCTTTAATGTGTGAATGTCGGGAGAACAACGTATAGCTAGCTGTTAGGATAGAGTTGGTTCTTAATTATTAAAGAACAACACAAATTTATTATTATTCCGCAGTAGTCGGGTCTGTATATCATTTGCTATACTTGTCTCTTTAATTACTGGCCTTAGTATTACTTTTAAGTCAAAGTTTTACGAGAGCATTTGACTTGATATAATCTATTTCGCCTGTCATTTATCCTTTGATGGTTCCAAACTATTCAAGGGCAATGGATGGTATGGGTCTTTATTGTTATAATATAGGGCAAACATATCTTGTCTTTATCTTAAACTGCTACCTGGACAAAGACACGTGTAAGGTGACTGACTAATGTGTAAGCAAAACTAGAAGCCCGGTCGCAACCGCACATTGGTCAATTCAAACTATTTAAAACACTTGTGATGCGATAAGACTGAATTCGTTTTAAACTGTTTACCTAATACAATATAGTAAATAAGAATTAATCTCCATCTGAATCACTACTACGTAGGTTTGATAGATAGTCTTTGATATTTTCTTAGGAGCATATAGAAAATATTTAGAATGGCATATTCTAATATAAACAAACATGAATAAGGAATCATTGTAATGTGTTACGCATGTTTCAACACTTATGGTTTTAGTAATAATTTTTGATCGAAGTCTTGCCAAAGTATTTGACTTAACCAATCTATTATACAAAATTTATTGGGTTCACTGGCTACAGCATTACTGTAGCAATATATATGTATCTATACATTTATATATACATATATATACCGTAGTCAACCAATCTGATCGGAACAATAGTAAGTAATATGCAGCAACTAAATATTTTGTTACATTATATATCTACCCATTAATGCAAAAAACATGCCTGTTGCTGATCTAAACAATTTAAAGAAATATAAAGATGTATATATATATATACTTAAATATTTTTAGTTTCTAGATACAAGGCTGCATACAATAAGGAAGACGTTGTATAGTTATATAGATATATGTTATTATACTAAGTATAAAAAGTCATATTCCGGAATCCAATTTATGATCTGTATGTTTTTTATGCTATTTCTATAATTATTAAAGAAGTTGAAATAGATTATCCAGAGACTTTGCTTGAAGGCTAACCAGTTGATTCTGGTGTTGCTTTCTCTGATAGTAATAATGCAATAACCATATATACACAATCACAATTAGATTACAGTTACTATGTATATAACACACTGCCAGGTAAGAAGCTGAAGGCTTCTATATCCTTCTATTAACAACGTGCGATTCAGGAGCAGTTACCTTGAGCTTTAGCCTGTCAACTACCTGACAACAGCAGCCAGATAGAACTCAGTACAACAGATACCAGTTATTTTCAATAGCTATCTTACTCCTTTTATCACACATTAGATTTAGGCCCTACCTTTCCCGTTAGGTAGCCACTAAAATCGTGTTTTGTTATTGTAGAGAATGTAAAACAAATAACCTTGTGATAATGTATATATATTATTGCAGTAAATAGATGAATTGAATCATGCCAAGTTGCAATAATTCGTAATAATTTCCCAGTAATATTTGATTTAAAATGATGCATTGTCAAAAAAAAATCCCAATTATTTAACTATGACGTTAACCATCATAGTGTATTCAACCCTTTCATAGAAAAAATAGTAGAACACTGCCACCAATTATCCTGTAGCATTGTTGATTTTAGCCTGTGCAATGATTATTTTGCTCATGTTCAGCGTAGCATCCAACTATTAAAAACTATACAGCCTTTATTCAGTATTACTACAGAAGGAAGAGTCCCTAATCTGTCTCAGACAGAACCTCTTCATACCTTTTAACTATAATATTTTATATATAGAATACTTCAGGACCCAAAACTAATTAATTAGCTAATTAGAACTATAATTACTGTGCCTATATTGTATATGTAGCCATTTGCGAGAACTACTTACAATTATTCCTTTTTATTATTGATTACGGTGTATGGATAACCTAATATATAACTAACCCACCCCTATATCCTAGAGAAGGAGTAAAGGTATAGTTGAAACATGGGTAGTACGTTACAATGATTCCTTATTTATTTATATTTTTGTTAGAATAGAACGTCTATTCGATTTATTTATTTAACATTAATCAAATAATAGAGATTAGTATTGGGAGCAATAGATAGAGGCAGGAGTGTTCCTGCGATCTATATTCGCATTTGCCCGGTGCCGCGTTTGTGTGAGCGGCGGGGGCCTTTATTGGTTTATTTCCGTTTACATTTATTCTTTCCGCAACATCCGTTTATCGCGAATGTCAATGCGGCAGCCCATTCAGGTGAATAAAGAATCATATTGGCCAATAAATACATCATAGAAGACCAATGAGGCTCAATAGAATTGTCTGGTCTTATTCTGATATGTACAGTATCATGTCCTTATTTGGATGGCGTATTGTTTAGCTAATTATTTCATTGGTATGAACGTTCACGTTATGGTATTGACAAATCATCTCATCTTAATCTAAACGTCAAAAAAAAATTACTATTGCATTGGATCGATCACTTCATGATTCACACAAATGTGAAAGTTAGATTTTTAACTGACTGAAGAGTCTACTATAGCTAACATCAACCTGCCAAACGAGAATCCTGTTCTACCAGATTTTAATCTTGACTGCACTTCAAATGATACTCTTGTATTGAAAAGCTTAGAGGAACCATCCTCCCTGGACCAAAGTTATGACAAGACAGGGATTCTAGGCTTGTGTAAAATGCAGTCCATCACCTGACATGTATCATTGTCAAAGCAACAGTTTCAGATAAAATCAGGGTATGTTTACCTTATATTTTACCTTTTTAACAGGCCTCTCTGGTAATACATGTAGTTATTTGACAAGTAGATTAGATATTATCTGAAATCTGAAAGTACAGAAATTTTCATGCTAAACAAATTTGTCCGGGATTCCAATTGTTAATACCTGGTACATAACCTTGTTGAGAAATGCAGTCATAATTTCACAATGGAAGGGATTGCTTCCTATCTTTATTCCTAGGAGGCATATTTTTATATAAGTAGAACCATCATAAAAATGTAGTTTTTGGCTGTCTTATGAGAGGCCATGTACTTATCTCAAGTTGACACTATATCTGCATAGAGTAAAATCTAAAATAAAATATATTCATTTTTTTATCAATAAAGATCTTGTAGCCCACGTTTGCTTAATAACTGTTATTTGTTGACCAACCAAAATGAACTCATTTCTATTATCATATTGAAGAGCAGAGACTAATTTATTACGTTAAAACTGCGTAGTTTGATATGCATACATCGATCCATGTCGGACTCTAAGGAGCTGCTAGATTCTGTCTCATTGTCTAAGGATATGAAATGTCCGTTTACGAAATCGCTCGAGTTGGAGTTAAGATCCTCCGGGAGATTTCTAAATATACCCTCTTCATTGTCAGAGTAGACCCCACAACGCTTTCTTACCGCTCACGGATCCAAGCTTAATTGTTCAAAGTAACGCTGATTTACATTTTGTTCTAGTAATGGTAGGA
Source organism: Ichthyophonus hoferi (assembly GCA_002751075.1). Taxonomy (NCBI): domain Eukaryota; class Ichthyosporea; order Ichthyophonida; family Ichthyophonidae; genus Ichthyophonus; species Ichthyophonus hoferi. The sequence goes on from NAOQ01000594.1 coordinate 23,220, forward strand.
ATTGATGTTTTTCTTCGGCATGCTACCATAACAAATTTGTACTAACACACAAGGAAACAAAACATTTATAAGAGTATTTTGTTTATACAACACATAACAGACAGGATCCAGACTAAGTATGTGGATGCTGGGTACATGGTTGTTGGTTTAGGTCAATACCAGTTGACTGTGTGATTAACATTAGAGATACGTATATCCCCTTTTATGGAATCTACCAAACTATATTGTCAGCAACCTAGTTTTCAATAATTAATCAAAGAATCGTTCTGTTGCTACGTATCTTGTTTGTATCACAATGTGTGATTAATTTTAATGATCAATATTTTCTAATAACCTCGGTAAATTCCCGTGCTATCCTTCACTTAGCGACTTACCCCAATTAATTCTAAGTAGTGACGTGATAAATTTAGAGGTACAATGCAACATGAACAATAAACGATGTGTGTTTTAACTCCCTCCAAGAAGTGGGAATCTGGCGAGTGTTTACCGGCACCTGTCCAGTCATGATAGTCTTGGGTCTACGTTGGCGCTGCAGGTACTGAGGTGTTGAGGTTGGTCTGATCCAAACACTATTTCTCTGTACCTCTGCTGGCGAAATCAGTTTGGCGTCTAGCATGTACATTTCTGTTATTCTTTCCCATTCCAGTCATTATTCTTGCACCATTTCCAAATAAATTTACGACGTTATTCTTGAATACCGTTGTGACGTCTTTTTCATTCAGAGCTGGGATGGAAAATAATCTCTCTTTCAAGTCGGGGACCAACCATGCATTCTCCAATTGGATGGGAGTCGTCTTTTTCCTTACTCTGGCAGCTAGCCATGTACCGCCCGATTCTAATGTCATGCTCTTTTGACCATTTTCCCAACTTTCATACGAATTTCCTGGCGTCAATGGGTTGAAATATTTCAGCTACTACAAGTGTTAGACCCTATACTTTATGAAGTCATGTACGAAAACCCTTATCGTTTAATATTCATGTTGCATTGTACCTCTAAATATACAGCGGCGTTCACAATGAGGTTTCAATCGGTATATAAAAGTTAGATATTAATTAATAACAATTAAGTAATTTTATTACGTTATTAATTATATTTAATTAGGACTGAATGCTTAGTTCAGTTTGATGTAACATACGTAGCATTCATTAATTGGATGAATTATGTTGACAACATAATAAGAAAACAAACGAGGTTAATAACATGCTAGATAACACTTAAGTTTGCTAACGAAATGCAGGGTAATATTTAGGTCGAATACCTCCTTAATATCATGTGTTGTTTAACGACATATCACCTGGTTAATTAGTATTAACCATAAACCAATAACTACATAACCGGCAAACACAGATTTAGTCTGGACCTGAGGTTTATGTGTTGTACAATAAAGATCGTATAAAAAACTTTATTTTTGGTTTGTCTTTTTGGTCATTATGAGAGTTCAAAGGAGTAGAACTTCAACGTCAACCGTCCCAAATGTTAAGATGAAGTCTACAATACAATTTTCAACAGAATCAAAGTCCGTGAGACCGAAAAAGTTAAGGGTAGAGTTTTCGTCGGACAGTAGCGACGAAAAGAATACAGTGATTCTTTCAGAGGATCTATACTCAAGTTCCAATGATTATGAAGATGAACATCCTATGTCCATTAACTTAGGCCAATTCTTCCGACCAAAGTCTAGACACTAACTAGTCTATTTTAGATATTTCATTTTAATGCATGTGAGCAATAATAAATGTTACGAGATCATTAAGGCAGGAAATTGTGGAAAAACATGTACGAGAACAATCACAATACTAACTTCGGACGACTAGAAGCGGAGCCAAGTATATACCTCACACTCCATTCTGCAAGCTGACGTTAATAGCAGTCGCAACAACACTGGCTACAATTCTCCAATCAGGGCCGCCTAAAACTTTGTTTTCCATGGGAGTCAAGAACGCCATGCGAGCGCGACAAAATGCAATGGATCCGGGCGATGGAAATCAAAATTGCTATCCTCAACGAATATGCCATTTGGACTCTGGTTCAGTGGCCACCTGTGGGAACTACTGTCCTGCGTGGTCTATGGATGTTTTACTGCAAACGAGATGACGAAAAACAAGTAGTCGCACGCAAGACACGCCTAGTAGCATAGGCATTCTAGGAAAAGAAAGACATAGATTACCATGATATTTCCAGTCCCGCTTATTTGTTTGTAACAGTTCGACTTCTGTTAAGCATAGTAAGACCACGAGGGTATGATCTGGCACAACTAGATATCGAGGCAGCATATTTACACCGCTACCTGGAGGCACTAGTGTATCTAGAGCAACTGCCAATGTTTATAGAGCCAGATAAACAAGGATACGTTTGTAAGCTGAGCCGAGGCATCTATGGACTTCATGCCTCTGCACCATTGTGGAACAGAGCACTAGATGCTTTTTTACAATCTGTATGTTTTTACCCTTTAGGAGCCAACTCCTGCCTATATAAGTCACATAGAAAGACAAGGTTTATGTGCATCTGCATGCGTTAATGATATATTTATCTGTTCGGAAAATGTCAAGGATCGAGAGTGTTTCATCAAAACAATTTTGGCCAAGATACATCACGGAGTTAGTCAAGAGCTATGAACAACAGGACGGACGCCCAATACATATACCTCTTCTTGCAGAACACCTTCAATCCGAAAATAACGAAGATACAAGTCATAAACCTTGTAAGTTGAAAACAGATGCTTCTCTAATCGGGTGCTTATTTGGATCAGTAAATCCAGCAGGCCAGACATCACTTTTAGTGTGGCCTTCCTCGTCAGGTATTCTGCCAAATCCAGCATGGAGAATTATGAAATGCTTTTGGCATTTTTTGAGATATTTCAATAAGTACCCATCAGAGATAGTAGTGTACAAACTTGGACCCATTTGCCTCATAGCCCATTATGATGCAGGATTTTTAACAAGAGGATACAGTGAGGCAAAAAGTACCGGCTACTGTATTTTTCTGGCCGAAAGTTTACTGGATTGGAATTCCCGGAAGCAAACAATTTATGCTCTCTCATTAACAGAAAGTGAATTTATCAGTATGGCTGCGGCAGCTCAGTAAATAACATGCGTTGCAGTATCTTTGGATGGAATGGGTTTGGATACTAGGAGAGTATTATTGTATGGAGACAACACAGGCGCAGTAAGACTGTGCAGCGAGATGATACATTCCCAAAAACACACGTGAATAATATTGAGATTGAAATCAAAAGTGTCTCATCCAAGGATCAAGTTGTTGACTGTCTGAACAAACCATTTGGACCAAGACCATTCCAAACAGTCAAGAAACTCCTAAGCCTGCAAAGAACCGTAGGCGATAAATTCTCTGGATGGCGTCTGGGAAAACATCAATATGAGCGCCGCACCAGTGTGGTAACGATCTTCTTTTTCTTTTGGCTCTCTAAGGTTTCCAGCCAATGAGAGAGTGCTACCAGATCGCTAACCACAGAATAATAAGAAGGCTCGGTTATGGCTTAATAAAATAGATAGATAAGTTGATGGCATAGTAATTTAACTGCATAGTGTTTAATTGGAGAATATCTTCCAAATAGGATAAATTGATTTGTCAACAGACAATTTTCAAGTAGTTACACCAATGAGGTAGCTGGCTAAAGAGTCATTCTATCGCTCATTCAGAAGCCAGAGCCAGTCATTTTGACCAAAACTATATAGCCAAGCCTCGGGTCTGTATCAAAAACTAAAAATTATACACGCAAATAAATGTTACTTAAACATAGTAAAAATATTCATTTTTATTATAAGCTATATGACCATAACCCAAATGGCAAGTTCTTCTGAAGATAAAATTTTGTATTTAGTGTAGATTATTATTAACTCATCATCCATGCCTGGTCTACGAGAATTGACAAGATAGTGAAAGTTAGGTTTTCAAATGACTGAAGAATCCACTGTAGCTAACATCAATCTGCCAAACGAGAACCCAGTTCCACCAGATTTTGATCTTGGTTCCACTTCAAATGATACTCTCGGATCGATAACCTTAGAGGAACAATCCTTTGACTAAAATTGTAAAAAGACGGGGATTGTAGGTTTGTTTAAGATGCAGTCCATCGTCTGGCATGCGTTATTGTAAGAGCAACAGTTTTAGATAAAATCAGGTATGCTTATCCTGTATTTTACTTTTTCAACAGGTCTCTCTAGTAATACATACAGTTATTTCACAAACGAACTAGATATTATCTGAAATCTAAAGACACAGAGATTTTTATGCTGAACAGATTTGTCCGGAATTCCAATTGTTGGATACTAGGTACATAACCCTATTGAGAAATGCAGTCATAGTTTTACAATGGAAGAGACTGCTTCATGTATTTAATACTAGAAAGCATATTTCTTTGTAATTAAAATCATCATGTAGAAATAGTCTTTGGATGCCTTATGACAGGCCATTTACTTATCCCAAATTGACTATAACTACATAAAGTAAAATCCAAAATAAATACATACTCATTTTTTTAAAATATTGTATTACTTTTATTAATAACAAATAGCTTGCACCCTATGTTAGTGTAACAGCTATAATTTGTTGACCAACCAAAACGAAATCATTTTTATTATTATACTGGAAACTAGAGACTAATTTAAGACTATAGTATTTAACGCGCATACTTATCTAGAAACCTGTACGTACGTACTCAAAACGTCTGCAAGAATCATATACGTATACATAATGGCTTATACTTTTTTTTTTTGAAAGGTTTCTAAAGAGAAAAACATCAATATTAACCAGTTTACAACAACGCGCCAAATATGACAGCAGCAACAGAAGAAATCAGTGACGGTACCACAAATGATCCTGCTCCAGTCTTGGCCTTAGCAGCTCCAGTTGTTCTCACAGAAGCTGCAGAAGTTGATTTTACAGGCTCATCCTTAGGCTTTGGCTCTTCAGGTTTTGGCT
>NAOQ01000595.1:0-15521 GCA_002751075.1 Ichthyophonus hoferi
ACTATTACTATTACTATTACTATTATTATTATTATTATTATTATTATTATTATTATTATTAACCTATCTATGCACACACATGGCTGGTAGCCCATTTTCTTGTCACTCTGTGTACCTTGTCATATTTTTAATCTTTCTGTCTCCTCTCTCCTCCCTTACCTTCCTTTTTCTTTTACACAGTTGAGTCAGCAGCTAGTGCCTGAGGCGTACAAGTGTATAGTGTACCAGGATGCCTGTGCTATTATTACTGATTACCCTGATAACGGCACTCTCCAGGTATATATGTTATAGGTTATATGTTATATATTAAATATTACATGCTATATGTTATATGTTATGAAGTGCCTTATGAATATAGTGAGCATTACCCTGTTTCTCCTACTTGACCATTGCTCACTTTCACCATCTTGTTTGTTCTACCCTCCAGTTGCCTGTTATCTGATTGGTTTTACCCAGGTGTGTATAATCTGATTGGATGGGTCTATAGGGGTTGTTAGGTATGTATGACAATAACACCATGCGGAGGGAGGAGGGAGTGGCAGCCTTCATTGCTATTGGTCTGTTGCAGGCCGTCGAATTATTGCGCCGCTGCTGCCTGATCCACTGTGACATCACACCATCCACTGTGTCGCTCCGAATGTCACAGTACGGCCCTCTTGCCTTTCTCTTTCCACTATTCTCTGATATTCTCTAATCTAACATTCTTTAATGTTCTCTTATATGCTTTAATATTCTCCATTATTCCCTACTTTTTCCTTCTATTACTTCCTATTTGCCCATGGCCTGGTCTCTTCTGGCCATGCAATGGTATCTGACTACCCATGATATCTGACCGATATCCTTACAGGGAAGATAACGATGACGTCAACAGCATATGGAGCGCCAATGGAGAGGGCGATTGGATTGGCTGGGGCGTTCAGCTGACAGGGTTTGATTCGTCCATAGACTACACGCTGTATCCAGATCACACCAAGTTTACAGGCTGCCCTACGCCTACCACGCCCTCCTCTCTCACCCAACGCCTAGGCCACAGCTGGGCCTTTGAGGTCTCCCTCTCTCACTCTATATATATATATGGCAAGATAAGATACGTGATTATTAAGTTCCTCTCTGTAGGCCAATTATTATTAGCTACATATTAAGAATATACCACTCTGACCAATTGGGGGTGATCACGTGATCATACAGGTGGACAGTCTAGGTGTCCTGGATACCGTTCATCAATTGTTATTCAGCTCACCCATATCTTTAAGTGAAACAGAGCCTGGTCATTGGTCCGTCGATGCCGATTTTACTGGGTATGTGAACCCGTTACTATGCATTTCCAGCCGTCTGTTATATTTTTAATATGTAATTAGTAGTGACCAATGAAAGGCATATGGATGCACGTGTACACCTAGTACAGTAGATAGTAGATAGTGTTGTGTATGGTGGTCTGTTTATTTTTCCTACATACTCCTATATACATACTAGCACTTCTTTCTTTCCTTTATTTCCTACTACCTTCCTCCCCTCCGCCCCATTATCTGAATGATATTCATCCACTCATCCTACGCCATTCTCCATGTAGGCTGGCAGGCAATGAGATGTGGGCGTCTATGTTTAGTCTGTTAGCCAATGATAATGGCAGTTCCCCACAACCTCTGGTTCAGGCCCGACAGGGATTGGAGGCCTTCCTGTCCACATGTCCTCATAATAGGTATGATATATGACATACGTGATTGGATGAAGTGAACCATGGTGCGTCACTATGGACTCAGTTGTGCTTCATTACGTCATGTCCTATAGCTGGTTCTATTGGCGGATCTAGTATCTATAAATGGGTAATCGTATTGTTACTTCTACTACCACTAATACGCCTCTACCCTATCACAGGAGCATCAAGCCCTCTCTCTTAGCCATTCACCTGTGAGGATTATCAGGATGATCAGGTCATCTTCCAATCATATTCGAGATTAATGAAAGATCTTAGTGAAACCAAACCCAACTTTGTATATAAGAAATACATATCTTTTCTTTATGGGCCAATGATTTGGTTGGCTTTTAAAATTAGCCAAGAAGCTGTTGATGTTAAAACCAAATATTCAGCTATTAGTGAGTGACGCATGATTATGATGTCATTCATACACCATCATAAGGACCAATGACTACAAAGAGTTACACTCTGTTAAAACGTGGTTGTTAAGTAGAACTTGGCTTATAAAGATAGTCTACCTCAGACTTATATGTATATTAATTTCACAGCCCTATATTTAATGCTAAGGCAGTCAGTATACTTAGAATCAATCATAAAGCTTTATTAAATTTTAAAGCACTAATGAGCTTGTATATTTTTATACGAGCCAGGATTAATCAAAACATAATGACCAATAAAAATCATGTTATATATTCGATAGGGTCTAGTGTCACAGGCACCTCAACCCATGGGAGTGATCCACCAATCAGGGGTCATAACATGTAGCCGTTTATAGTAATACATTTGAAAGAGCATTAATATCATAAATAACTTAAAGAAGAGAGCAGAGATGATTGGGGTTGGGTTGGGTGTGCAAGTCAATGATTGGTTGTTGTGTTACAGAACACAAGACATCTGTGGGTATTGAACCAATAAATGTTAGCTTTAGATGGCGCCATCAATGATATCCAAGCACAAAGGCATGACAATGAAAGCAGCACTGGTCTTATATCATTTCCTTGGCAAGATGACGTAGAATACATTGTGGCCCAACAGGGAAGGTTGACCAATCATGCAAGTACATGATTATCTTGTATATGATATATGTATGAACCAATCAATGATAATGTATTCGAAAATTATTTATAACGAGACTAAACAATGAAAGAGTGCCATGAGACAGGGATAAGGGGACCAATCACATTACAATGTGTGATAATAAAACTATTCACCCCATTAAAGTATGGAAGGGTTGTGCCGTGTCCCACCAATAGGTTGGTCCTGTTAAAGTGGAAGTAGTAACGGATTGGTGGGAGGGAAAGAGGAGCTACAAATAGGAGATAAGGAGGGCACCATATAAGGTTATAGGCTACAAACCTGACAATATCCTGTCCATCCCGGTACTTAGTATGTAGGGTCCAGCCAAGCTCTCTCGATACCATGTCACTAACCGGGTCAGCCAGGCCCGACCCGACTTCTAACACCAAGTAGCTAGGCACATAGGGTCAAGGTTAGTCAATCGATACACACCCATCGTCAGGCACCACCAGTAAACATCATATATGACGTACATATGACGTGATATGCCCAAGGGTATGGGAAATAACTAATATACAGAGGTAGAAGAGGTAGAGACAAATCATAGAAGGAAAAGAGAACAGAAAAGAAAGACAAGGAAGAGGAAGAATACTAACATGGAGGCAGGCAGAGAGGATCAATTAGGTCAATGCAAGCCAAACCCTGCAGTACTATGAGGCAACCAGCATAACCCACCTGCAACCACAGCCCCTCCTATAATGCACGGTCTACCTGTTTATGTTTCTCACCTCTCAATTTACCCTCGACCCTACCCCTCCCATAGTAACTCACCCTCCTGGTCGCAGTAGGGGGGGTTGTCGGGCGGCCAAGCTCTGTATGATAGAGCTGTAGGCAACCAATCCCCTGTCGCCCGCGTACAAGGCCAAAGAAGGTTCATGACGTGTCACCATGCCGTCAATCTTGCTATTAGTCTGGAGGTAGGGGGGGTTGCACACTAGGATATCAAAGCACCTGCAACCATTGGCCAGAAAGGATGAGACCAGAGGTGGATTGGACAAGGCAGGTAAGTAAGGTCACACTTGATTGGAGAAGGAGCCATACCTATCACTGCGTCGCATTCCCTCAGGTAGGCTCTCATCCTCCCAGTGTAGTTTGCCAAAGTCAGCCTCACCAAATATGGTTCTGGCTTCTAGGCTTAAAGCTCTGGCATTCTCACGCGCTATCACCAATGCCTAAGGGGTTAAACCAGTAGAAAGAAAAAGAGGAGTAAGGTCAGCTAATAAGAACTCAGACATAGGAAGATAAGTAGGGTACACCAGGGGGTAGGAGAGCAATGTCCAAAGAGACTATAGACATCCATGGTACTAGGGAGGAAAGGAAAGGTCCTGAGAAAATAGCCAGAGGGGTGAGTACAGGGCATGCTAGTGCAACATAGCATGCACATAACGTTGGACCGCACACTAGGTACCACCCTATTGAAGATAATCATAGTATATAGTATAGGCCAGAGAGGATAGAGGTCGGGTTGTATATGTAGGGAAGGAGGCGGCAGAATAATATGTGGTTGCCTAGGTATTAAGAAGGTCCACCTGTTTGCACAAATATGTGCACGTGTACCAAGGTGTGGGGATGTATTCATATACAAGGCATGCGAATAGGGGGAGTCACGTGTATGGCACATAATCTTCACCCACCTTCTCTGAGAGATCCACGCCCATACCCGTCGATTTAGGTAATGCATGACAACAAGCCAATAGGATACAGCCGCTACCAGTGCCCAGGTCTAGGATGTGTGGAAATGGCATTGCCTCCTCTTCTGCCTGTGGCCCCCCAGTCAGTCATATACTACAGAGCTGGGTCACAGTACACCACGGGACATGGTATATAGGATAGCATACGATTGGCTGAAGCCCTGGACCATAACCAATCAATAGATCCATAATAGCAGGTATTAATTGGTTTTCATACAGCTGGATTTCAGGGCAAGCTATAAATAGATACTAACAGATCTTGACCAGCCGTTGGAATGTATCCAATTATCCAATCAAATTGCACGATATCAGCATAAACTCCCCTGAGATAGCCCTATTATAATTCATAGGGCTGGATGGTTGACATATAGTTTATTTGAAAATTAACTGTCTTTAGTGGAACTCCCTGTGTGTTGAACCAATAAATCTCGTGCAATCAGCCTGTTAATCTACAGTTTAATTTAATAATTGTTTTCCATTCGTAACCTAATGTGTAAATGGGTTTACTTGGTTAGCAATTAAATACGTAATATAATTTAACACCGACTGTATTCCTGATCTGTCAGTCAACAAAAAAAAGTGAATGAGAAAGGGATACAGTTAGCGTTGAGTAGCATACCATAAAATCGAATTGATTGGCTCTTTATCACCACCTACCGTTGCCAGCTCACACACGGCCTTAACAAGTGTCTCAGTACTTGGCCTAGGAATCAACACGTCTGGCGTCACCTTGAAATGTAGATTGCAGAATACCTGTTAAGTTAAAGGAGGAGATGAGGGGAGAGGAAAGGAGAGAGAGAAAGAGAGAAGAGGGAAAAAGAAAGGAAAGAAAAAGAGAACAACGGAATAGAAATAGGGCTTAAACAGGTAAATAGGGGCACCATTAACAACTGCTACTTTCACACCACCACTACAACTGTATACAACCAATATCCATTTTCCAAAGGCCCATATGGAAATACCAACACAAGCAAAGTACTGATATCACATGTCATGGCTATAATAGGAAACATTAGGTAATATTTCGGGTACCAACCCACCCACCTTCTCCTGCAATAGATAAGCCAATGGCAAGCCATCCGGACCTAAGCATTTGGCCGCATCTACCACACCCTTGACTCCTGCAGCCTCTATCGTTGCTTGTAGAGCTTCTATTTTCCGTTGGTAGAATTTCTCTTCACGTGCTCGTAGTACAGCAAATTTTTCCGGCTCCGGTCGGCAAATAGAAATCCCCTGTGTATATGCGAGGATTCCACTCATTGGTTAATAATTTTTGTCTAATTATCTTCATTGGTTTATCTTCTTTTTTTAATCAAAGACAAAAAGCCAATTAGCAATACATCGTATCTTACAATACCATTTCTATTGGACTGGCCTATATACCTTTTGGTAACGTGCATACACTCTTAGCTGCACCTACATGCATACCTACCTATATACATTTACCTATATATAAACACTACAATAACAATCTGAAGGAAAGAGAGGTAGTCTAGCAGGCACTCTTAGATACCAAAGAAATAAATAACCAAGAGAGAAATAATCGGTATAGTGTAGATAAGCAGGAGAGAGAGAAGACAGAGAAGAAAGAGAAGAGGGTACATACCATCAGACCTAGCCTAGGCAAAGTGAGGCGGACTTCGCTCAGGGACATAAACAGTCCTTTCTGTGGGGACCCTTTAGTGGCAGCCGTGAGTACACCGCAGCCTACGATTGGCCAGCCTAGATCATTCATATAGCGGCGAAGACTAGCGGCTGACCGTACCCTGGATACCCATAGGTCCACTGTCTGGAGCCACCCTGCGTCGCAGGTACTATGTGAGCACTGACCTGGATGCACGTGTACAGTTCCACAGGTTGGGTGGTCCCGGGTGATTACAATGCATTGGCCAGCACTGTCTTCCTGACCTCTCTGTTGTTCCTTGCTTTCACTCCCTCCTTCTACTTTAGGTTTCACCTTACTAGTTCTAGATGTATTGGATTGATCAAGTTCAAGTGTGGAAGGGTCAGTGTATCGTGACGGGTAAAGGGGAGTGTTTGGCCCGTTGACCAGTACACACTTTCTACCAACTTCATTTTTAGTTTCATTTGGCTGCATGCGACCATGACATATCAGGCGATATCTTAGCCACAAATGGCCATTGTCCTGTTCACACCTCGTGTCATCCTGGGGTATCTGAAGGTTGTTATTGGCTGGGCACACACCGTCGTCATGAGGGCTGAGCAAATCATTAGTTACTATGGAAGTAGGCATACTATCTTCTATTGGTTCCTGGAATAAACGTGTCAATTCATCGTATCCAACCTTGGTCTTGGCCACAAGCACCAATCCACAGGCAGGCCGTGCCAAGGGGGACACTGCGATTGGTTGCGCCAACGATCCATCGGCCATGACAGCCAATAGGGGACTAGCAGCAGCCACCCCCCAGGTAGCTACACCATCCTCACCTTGATTGGATCTGCAGATAGAAAGGGGGAGGTGGGAGGGGGAGAGAGAGAGGAAAATGTTAGAGGGAGAGGGTAGTAAAAGAGGGAGGTCCCTCCTCTATGCCACCAATAATACGCAGCTTGCAGTAGGATACATACCCCACTATCCACCCTTCCTTCCGTGGGCAGGTTAGTAAGTAAGGTAGGGCCATCTCAAAGGTCTTTTCCCTCTTCCCTGTCACTATCAGGCCGGATGGCTTCCACACTGCCGCCATGTGTTCGTTCTCGTAGCATACATCCAGGTCTAGGCTATCTCGTAGGGTCACACTAGCCTTCCAGTCTGGAGTACAAACAATCTGGTTGCCATGCCTTAGTTACTATAGCAACTCTAATAACACAGACCAATAGGCCGAAGGAATAGCTGAATGTTCAAAAACTAGTATCTATGCTCAAGTGTGCATGTATATGTATGTATGTATATATGCATTTATACATATATATATATATATATATATATAGGTATGTATGGGAGGTGTCTCCCCCATGGTGTCTCGACCCATACCCCCTGTCCCACCTATATATTAACCTTCCCTACCTTCACCACTATGATGGCATTATCAAATATATGAAAGTATATGGCCAAGATTATATATGCATTTATATCAAGATACTTTATTGGCTTACTCCTACTTACGGCCTACCAGTGCCTTCTTGCTTTACCTTGTTCATAGATATCTTGAATAAACTACAGGTTATTTTCCTAGGTAGAGAGTATTGTAATTTCTTCTCTCCACCACCTCTACCTCTATGTACCTTTCCCTCTATATCTATTACATTAACCATCCCCTCTCCCTGTATGTTCCCTTTTCTCCTTCACCTTCTGCCTATCTCTCCCTCTCTCACCTACCTTGTCGCCAGCCTTAAGCACCCTTGTCTCTTCCATCACCTCCCCGTTGACCAATACTTCCCCTCTCTTTATGGCCTTAGCAACCAGTCGCCTTGAACCATATTGCTCCTTCAATCGTTCTAAACAGAACCGTTGGAGGCGCCAACCAGCCTCAACCTCACCTACCACAAAATGTTGACAGGCTAGGGTAGACATGTTGCTATAATACCCTTTAATAAAAGAGATGAGAAAGTAGGTGATAGGGTAAGAGGTGGTTGAAGATATGAAATAGTTAGGAGGGGGCTAGGGTAGGGTGTAGTCTAATAAGTAATACCCTACAGGGGTATACAACATATATATATGTATCATATCATATGTTCCACTATACTATACATCAATCATTGTAAATAAGCTGTGAGCCTTTTAATGAGTACTAATTAATATTTATTAAGACCTATTGGTGCGCATTAGGATCAATTACTACCCATTAGGTGTAATGAACAATCATTAATACTAACTAGTTCTGATTAGTATTGATTATTGGTCATTGGTACCAATTGGTACTCATTAATACTAATTGGTGCTCATTTGGGTAAATCTTGGACATTTTAATAGGCTGGTATGCACATACTTGTAATTGATTGGCATTGTACAGCCAATGAAAAGTATTAATAGCCGTGGCACGAAGAGGCCTATAAAAATAAAATTTGCCAAAGCGTCCAAGGTTGTAAGTAGCTGCCCTATAGCAGCTTATGTGCTGTACTCAATAGCATCAGTGGAGTAATAGTACTGTGTACAGTAGTGCGTCATAGGGTGAAGGGATTATAGCTAAAACCATAAGGAGGGGTGCGTTAATAACCAGTTATCAGTGGCCATAATAATGATAGAGGTCTCCCCCGACGCCGAACAGCTTCAGGTCAGTTAACCTTTACTAGAGTAAAGGTAAAAGGAGGATGTAGGTAGTTACTTACTACACGTAGGTTTGACCTGTGTATGCACACGTATATATATATATATATATATGCAGCCCTCTGCGGGTACACTTGGGTATCTATATGTATAGACAGTACATGGTAAACATGGTAATGAGCTATAAAAATAGATCCACACTTCTCCTCCTGGGCTGGACCACACTCTTGAACACACATATACACAGGCACGTATAGAAATCCACATGCATACATATACATACCTATTTACATACATAAATATATGCCTACCTACCTCTGTACCTTTTACTAATATTTTAATACTAACAGCTATTGCTCCTTGGCTACACTGACGAGCAACGAGCAGCCTTAGAGAAGGAATATGAGGCAGCTAGCAATGAGGTAGGATATAATATTTATAATAGTACTACCTGACAGGTGACCGCAGACTGTATAGCAAGTATACTGTATAATAGGGTATATGATTTACCCTTGGCTATGTGGGGAGCTATAGTAGTACTAGGCCATATAGCACACCCTTACCCAAATACTTTCCCATCTGCCCCATCTCTGTCTGATACTTTTCCTCCTAAGGTGCGCACTGTTCTTCTTCGTGCTCTAGGGGTAGCAGCAGAGAGGATCTGTGACTTGTTGGTGAGGGCCTTCTCCCCGTCATTCTCTCCCCCCTTCCTCCCCATAACTATTTTACCTCCTTCATAGCCATACAGTCTGTCTCTTTACGGGCATATTTATGCATCGATAGTAGTATATAGAGTTGTCATTGTATCTAAAACTATAGCTATATATCCCTGTTTCTCTTTGTCTAGATATGATCTTGCAGAGTCGCATCTCCATTTTACCCATAAGCACATACACACTATACAGATATATGCATTCGGACACTTTAATAATTCCATACGTATCATGGTGGCAACATGATGGACCCACACATACATATATATAAGCTACACATGATAGCCTTACCATTCACTGCTACTCCTACCCCTCCCTAGCGCCACCCCCACTGTATACCCTGCTATAAAAGTATTGCCACTAGTTCCCTCTGTTGTTATTAATAATCTTTCCACAGACTGATGCCACAGGAGACAGGAAGAGAAAGCGCGTAAGTCCATCCTACATACGTACTACTATCTCTGTTAATGTGTTTAAGTATCTGGCCATATAGAAGGAAAGCACCTTTTTGTGATCTGCTAGTAGATATGGAAGTGGTAGAGATGAGGGATGTATGCTAATTGGGAGGTAGGAGAGGGAGAGAGGCCTGTAATGATATATCGTAGGTGTGTAGACAGAGAGATGGAGCAAAGGGAAGATAATGATAATTAACCAATGAATGGGGCGTGTTGGCAGGCACGCCCAGTGAGTGGGTCTGAAACCGCGGCAAGTGAGGTTGTTGACGAATCAAATCTTGAGGCAATCTGCACGATAAGGGATATATCTACGATTATACCCAGTCGTCGCAAACATCATCTAATAATCTACAGCACGGCCCTACACCTTACTGCCCCTGCTCCTGATGGCCAACTGGGCGAGGTCGTGTATAGGCTGCCATTGGATCAGGTAACCCCAGGTGACTTGCTGGCTGTGTATGTATGTATATATAGTTATTTATCTTTTGATATGGCTATAGATATTGGGGTATGCATATATACACATACACCTACCTATAGATATGACATCATCTATGTATAACCTATACACACATGGCTATTAACCGTCTACCCACGACCAATCAGCTTCAACGAGTAGTGTGTCTACCTACCCCCGATAAGGTTAAAAGTACGTGGACCTTTGCCTTTATGGGTCAGGCCTCCAGTCAACAGTTAGCCTTCCAGTTACAAGACACGGCAGATGTAGAAATCGCTGTAGTGAACCCTGCTTACTTTGCTGATGTATGGCCATGTTACCCCTGTGCTACACGGGCTACCTTTTACTATATATGAATTTTTTCTTTTTACTATATATGGTTATCTCCCTATTACTATCAATAGCCACCAGTCATATTTAACTATGCCCTGCAGTACTTCTGGCTGCCTCAATCATTGGTCTATTGTACCACCCTATGCAGCCAATCATGTGCCTCTTCATCCACCATACACTGTATACATTTGTGTAATTCTTTTGCATATCATACCTTACACACCCTTCCTACACACTCCACCAATGCCTATTTGCATGGCAGTGACAGGGACTGAGTATTGGTATAGGTGTAGTTACTTACTGTAATAAACAATCATCTAATACGTCATATACTCATTTCATTCTATTCTTTTTCCGTTCTTATTATTGTTCTAGTCTCTCTTTTTCTTTACCTTTTTTTTTCTACCATCATTCCCATCTCTATCTCTCTTACACAGATTGCAGAAGCAGACAATATGACCAGTCGACAGTTACTAGTATGGCTGTTTTCCAAGGCCTGTAGCCAGGTAAACAGTACCGTATCTTCTATTTATTCTCCTCTGCCTATCATCTCTTTATAGTTTTGACTATCTTTACCTGACCGTGGACATATTTTCCCATTTTTCCCTCTCCCCTCTCATTATATCTATGGACATTCGTAATCCTGCATCTTCTCAGTTATGTACCAGTATATAGATATATGCATAAGCGTTCAGATATATGGTGATACGTTTGTCTATATACATAAGCCAGTATGTATGTTTGAGTTTGTAAAGAGGTTGTGTAAAACTAAGGATCTATTCTCCCTAATTACATATATTACATATATATATTTGCTTGCATACATTAATACATGCATATTTTTTCCCACACACACACACATACATACATACATACATACATACATACATACATATACAGACAGTAGAAGAGCCTAGTGGTGACTACCTTAGTAGTCGGTCGGAGTCCTTTGTACGTTGCTACCTTAAGAACAGAGAGGGCCACCTATATCCTTTAAAGGATGGCATATTGTTTGGTTTGAAGAAGCCGATGGTCTTTCTGCGCTACAGTGATCTTAATGCCCTGGAGTCCCAGGCTAGTGGCTCAAAGTAATCTACCCTGCTTCTACTTCTACTCCCTTTATCCAATTATATGGCTATATTTTCTTCTTTACATAGACTAACTACGAATGATTGTTTGTACAACCACTCACTATGTGCAACTGAGGCATGATCTTGAACCGTGATTGGAAATTGTGCTAAAGTAGAAATAATTAGCGCGTATATGTAATAGCAAAAGAGTACCTTTTTACTATCGATTAGTGGAGCATGTACTGATATTATGGTTGTCATGGCAACAGAAACTATGACCTGGTAGCCACTGATATAGATGATCATCACCACACCTTCTCCATGATTGACACAAAGGAAATTGGACTTTTCCACTATGTGATTACTGGCTGGAAATCAGGGAAACGGTATGTCGAATGTAGGAGTTATAGACAGGCAAGAACCGACCTACAACATATATGCAATCTATATCTAGGAAAGGGCCAGCAAATCTATAGCGGGTGGGCCATAGAAGGATTCATGTTGAGTAAATTGTCCAGTGATATTATTGGCATGGCTGGGTATGATGTCAAGCTTACAGCCAGCAATGGAATACATAGGCGGTAGAATTATAAGTTTAGTATTAAGGTGCTTCCTGGGCACCTAGTGTCAACCTTTTTCTATGGGTTAGTCATTGATAATTAGCATATCCCTCTATTGTGCCAAGTTTAATATTCACACCATTGTATAGCGTTATTAACCTGTGGGTATGCATACTGTATACCGTACCCCATATAAATTGGTGTATTTAGGCTTGCATTTTGGTTTTAATATTTTACTTTACACACATTTCTGTATGCTTTGGGGTGTTTTATCTATCGATGTTACGTGTGACTGTTCAGGTAAGCAGAGACATAGCTTTCCCTACAATATTATGTGCAACACTCTTATATATGATAGATACGTTTACAGGAAGGCTGGACGTTCAAGCACAAAAGGTGATTCTTCAGCCACCACGGATGGGTAAGTTAATGATGTGCTATGTGACGTAACACCACCTCACTTGAATGATAGAATATATGTGACAATAGTGAGATAAAAGGATGGATGAGAGATATGAGGAGGTGTGGGGCAGCAGTCTCCTTTATTTTATTGATACAGCTACTATAACCAGACTCATAACACATGGGTAAGGGAATGGTTAGATGTGTACAGGCGTGCTTCACTAGGGCTTATAATGTTTCTACCTCGATCATTATTTATATTGACATGCTATCCTGTTAAACAGTAAACAGCCTAAAGATGAGTCTAGCGACGAATCATCATCCGAAGAGGACAGTGATTTTATCCCTGACGACTCAGCTAATGATGTTCCGGAAGAATTTGAGGAGGATTATGATTCATCCAGCAGTGAGGAGGAAGAGGATAATGATCAAGAGGATGGTGAAGGGGAGGAAGAGGCTGGGCAGGGGGAGGGAGAGGAAGAAAGTGGACAGGGTGAGGAGGAGGACAGTACCGCAGTAGATATGTCGGGAGAGGAATAGAACAATATGTTGTGATATTGTAAGAAAGGCCATTGTTTTGGTACTGTAGTAGGAATTTGCTTTTATTCCATATAAAAGCTGCACATATTTATACGTGTGTTCATTTATAAATACATTCGTAAATAGGGATGGATAGATGTGGATGTTACCAGTATATAATACATTCAATCAATTCAATCTAGAACTATTTCGTTTAGTGTTGTTTTCCATGCTCTTTAGACAGCTATGTAGCCTATATCTGCAGCCAAGATTATGCAATGAAATGAGGGTAATGATATGAACACCTGTGCTATATAGGATTAACGGCACTTATTAATATGAAACTACCCCAATATGTTTGTAATAGCCGTCTGTGACGGCGAGAAATTGCCGTATCATATAGTCGTCATGCCAAAGAAATAAACATATATTTGAATATATTTGAATACGTATCAAGTGGGTATATCGAAGATATAAATGATAAGGAACATTATATGCACAATCCAATAACAGTAATTAGAGCTAGCAGTCCTATGTGCTTGTATATTAATCCAGCTTTATACTTTTTTGAGGTAGATAATAATAACGAAACACTAAATCTAGAAATCAACCCATTGTTTTTTTTAAGAGTAATTTCCTTAATAAATAATACAAATTATAATAAATTTAGTTACGTGTAGGAAGGGCGTGTAGACATGGAACGTCCACGCTATAAAAGAGTATATTTTTCTAAGAAAAAATTCAATAATTTTTATGTTGTACACAAAAAACTTCCATTAATACTCAATACACGTGATTTCATTATCTTTTTATGTAGGTATAGCGGTCTGGTTTCTGATTTTATCCTTTCCCCCACCATCTATTATTAGCCGATAAGTTATTGAACTTATCTTAGAACATTAACAGCCTAGCACCTTTCTGGCTAATTTCGAAAGTAAAAAGGCCAGTCAAACACGTAAAATAATGACTTCATTGTCGATCGCTATACAATCCCTCTAACTGGTAAGCAAAACGCCCAATAATATTTAAAATATCTCTACCATTTCACAATTTCTTGGTTCTAATTTAGTTGGGCCAATTGCCTTTCAATGGATTGTTTGAAATATTACACAGTCCTATTGGTTATTGGTTTTTAGGGCCGTGATTTCTTTGTTACGTATTGACTAAGAGTATGCCAAGTCATTTATTAAGCGTCCTGTAAGCCTGTAGTGCAAAATTAAATCAATCTCGCTTTTTTATTTTTCACCTATACTTAAAAAATTGTATATGTGACTTTAAATATATAAATGTTTAAGAATGAAAGCAATAGAAATATGAAATATTGGTTTAAGCCTATTCATTATTCTGGTCTCACGACTCAGGCTTTGTAGCTTACGGTACACGATTATTAACCAACAGAAATTATTATAATTTATTGATCTGTATTTTCAAACCCTGTATTTTAGACACGTCTTATATTTTGAACTAAGCGAATGTGAATACCAGCCGCAATTCTATTCGGCAAAATTGTTGGCGAATCAAATGCAGATGATATCACAATGGTTTTTATAATATTCTTTTTTTTGATTGGTCAATCCTCATCTACATTAACTACACGCCCTGTAAACAATATAATAGATCATAGTCAATAATCTCATGTTATCGGTCTTCTCTTCATTACATAATCGCCTTAGTTGCAATCTCTTCATATATATATTTTTTGCCCCGTTTCTTGTCAACATTCCTCTAATATTTTCAAAATACTTTTTATTTATTTACTATACCTCATACTCAGTGACATATCTATTACGTTGCTCTTTATTTATTGACTAGGGTATGCACCATACTTATTTTCTTCATTTCCCATCTATTGCTTTTGCATCCAACAACAATAACATTGTAGGAGCATATAGAACATACAGGAATATCACTAAAAAAAGAGAAGAAGACGATGGCGCCGCCAAAGTTATCACTTAAGATGATTAAAGCCATCTCCTTTAAATTCAACCCTGTGGATCCTTTTTGCATATCAACCAGGTAGTGATATACCAGCTCGTACACTTAGGAATGCTATCCTTTGTCGTAATATCCTCACTCCTCCTTTACCACCTTCCCATTCACCTCTCCATTATTGTTGAGAGACGGAAGCTCTCCTTCCTTATCTCTCTTTCTCTAGGTATTTCTTCACATCTTATCCCCTCTTTCCCCCTTTTAGTCTTCATCTAGCCCTCATTGCATTCTATTGTCCAGTCCTTCTTGGCTGCCATCAGTTTATTATCTTTCGCATTTTTCATCCCGAAATGTATATATACATACATATATACTATAATCCTATCATAAAAATATG
>NAOQ01000595.1:23671-44272 GCA_002751075.1 Ichthyophonus hoferi
CTAAATGTCTACAAAGATATAGCAACTTTGTAGAAATTTAATGAAATAAAAACAAAAAGGGAACCGACGGGCACTCCATACCATATCATAATACTACTTTGTGATATATCATTTCTAGGAAACAGCATATTCGTCGGTTCCCTTTCTGTGTTTATTTCACTAAATTTCTACAAAGATATAGCAACTTTGAACATGTGGTACATGCTGTATACTATATACTAGTTACTACATACAAAGTTTTAAATAGAAATAACATTTATAAAGAACCAATGAAAGAAAAGCAAGCTAGTCGCTAGAGTTTTACAGTGTTAGAGATATAAGCTAATTCCTATATATACTATAGAGTATATTAGACTACTAAACTTACTAACCCACCAATCATGCATTTGTAACCTGTTTTATTCTCCTCAGACTGTTTGCAGTAGAGTAAAATTAAGTTACGTTTCTGAATATAGTGATTTGCCTACTATGTCCCGGGAAGATACAATTGATAAATTCTTGGCATATAAATAAACCCCCCACCATATTCAGCTAGGTTAGCTTCTGCCAGCGTAGAATTCAATGCAATGCAGAAACTAGAACCGGCAATTGGGTGCTATGATGCCAAATTATATATATTAAAGAGGGTAAGGGTTTTATATTAATATTAATGTTTATTTATTGTTTTATAGTTACTACACGTATATGATATTGTGACTATCTCTGTCTGTCCTATCCTATCTAATTTTTCTTGCAATTTAACCATATTTATCTTATGGTTTAACTGGATTGATTTTTTCTCTCTCTCCCCATCTACATATTGCTTCATTATATCTTTCTATTATTTTTTGTTCCATGTTTTTATCTCTGTGGTTATTATATCTCTTGTACTCTCTTTGTTCAATGCATCTCTTACAGGTACTTATATATTATACTTATTTATTCACGGACAACCATATACATACACACGTACACTTCTAGTTAATGCAACAAAACGGTACGGACCACAAAAAATTATCGTTAGAGTTAGAAGAAGAGCTCCAGACTAGGAAAGACGCTGAGGAGAGATTTCAAACCCTGGCCTCCCTGGTGGCAGG
The DNA here is from genome assembly GCA_002751075.1 of Ichthyophonus hoferi. Classification (NCBI taxonomy): domain Eukaryota; class Ichthyosporea; order Ichthyophonida; family Ichthyophonidae; genus Ichthyophonus; species Ichthyophonus hoferi. The sequence continues at coordinate 24,748 of NAOQ01000595.1, forward strand.
GAGAGAATTGAATGTATAGTCGTAATCTAAGTTTCACTAAGCATCCACCTATACTAGTGCTAGGATTATCATATTAACATTACTAATGTTACCAACCAAAATCCTGGCTTGGTATGGTACAAGACTGGTGCAGTTAGATTATGGAGAAAAAGGGTATAGGATTGGATAGTGCAAAGGACTATATACTTGGCCTTAACGTATATCACCTTTTTACACTTTAGATTATTGTTAACAAAGATTTAGTCAACAGTTTTTAGTTATCTTCATGAAAACTAGTTTCCATGCTCTGAACAGTCTTGGATATACTTTGACTTTACTTTGATGTTGTTGTTTGATCAATCGCTAAGCTTATTTGACCTCTTAAGACTATTTTACCTTGTATGTTCTTGTATATATTCTCTTCCTTTCTTTCTCTATCAATCTCCTTACTATTCCTTTCCATATGACTTGGTCGACAGTGGCTGTCATGTATTGTCAATAAATCTACTATTTGGTATTGTGATATTGCTAATCTTACTTCAGCTTAACTCTCTTTTGGAATGGCACGTAACACAGAAAATAGTGAATCCCATTGGGACAGTTGTGGTATATGCATTAGTTACACTTGATCTCTAACCAATAGCCACCCCCTATTAACAGTGTCAATATGCGTGTAGCAGAGGTACACAACTATGAGTGTCTGTCAGAGTCAATCCAGGCCTTTCACGCCTTGTGCCATGTTATAGACGAGCATCATATAAAGCATGTTGGTGTACTCGCACAGCTGTGTGATGGGGGTCATATACAAGACGATATTGTGACTGCTATACTTCACTATCCTCTTTACAATGTGAGTTTAACCTTATAGTATACTTACTTCATTATTGCAGAAGGCTCTAATAACTATATAATGTAGTTGCCTATATAACATAACCAAAGCAATTTTAATTATAATTATATAACTAATTAATGCTGAGTTAAAAAGAAAATAAAGGTTCATAATAAAGGCTCTTGTCGCAGACATTTGCGACACCCCTGGGGGTGGGGGGCAGGAGCAATAAAAACTATAGAATTGCAAAGAAACTTTGTTTTATAGATAGATACATATACTTTGTATTAACCATAGTATCTCTGCTCAGTATACATTATACACACAAACTAACGATCTTTTAATACATCACATTCCAACCCGTGTATTTTTGGTAGGGTTTCATCAATTAAAATATTGTATAGAATGAGGTAAGACGTTTAGTGCATACAAACAAAAAACAAGTAATTGAGTAGGTTTTTTTTTTTGGAGGTATGTTGCTATTGACCAAATCATAGACCACTTGAGCTAACTACATAGTAACATCTAATATTAATGCTTACTTTATGTACTTCATGATGAAAAGTACCCAACTCTCTCCTCCAAAAATATGTAATAATAGCTCAACACCATTAAAAGTCCTTAATAATACAGGTCAGTTGGCTTGCCAATTATTAAAAGACACATGTCATAGGCTACTAATGAAATTGCAGTAAATTGAATACCATACAATGGAATTGTGTAGATTATCTGACTGGCTATCTTGTTTATGTTAAAGCGAAGATGCAATTACTACAGCCAGTTACCCAGAGAGTCAATATACGCATCTTCTATAAAACTTTAACCATCTCAACCAAGTCCTAAGAGCAGATCAGATGAACTAGCCATTACTACCGCTGGCCCAGCAAAGTCAACAATTGCATTAACAACTGATTGGAAATCCCAAAGTCTGTAAAACAAATTACTAGGACTACTACAGATTGCTATAAAAAGGATAGAGTTAAGTCAGAATCATCTGTGCCAGTTCTATTAACTTGTAACAACTGTCGGAATCTCCAATTGTATAACTGGTAGTGGTTATTGTTGTTTAATCAGTGCAAGTGATAGCTGCTTGATCAGACCTCTTTTTAAGACTCGGTTGTTGTGCTAGAGATTCTATTGAAGGCCCATATATCAACTCCTTAGATAACTGACTTTAGCACTTACATCTCTGTTCTAATTTGGAAGGAATAGTTGCTTTGATGTGTTTGAGTGCAAATGTGGAAATCGCACAATCTGGTCAATCATTAAGTGGAGCTATGTAACTATGTAAATAATCACTATTGTCGTTATCTAGCGTCAGTAAGCTGCTCTCCGACTTCTTAACGAGTGTGGCAATCTGAATATTGATTATCGTATACGAGAGCCAGTGGTAGATTAAACATACAATATCAATGTGTATATTACATATATATATAATTAAATGTGAAGTACTTTAGAGTACGTTTACGAGAGCGTTGTATTTGCCATTGATACCGCGTATGTGTGAGTGGGTCCCTTTATTGGTTATTGCAATTTACATTTATATATTTTTCATTTCGTCTTGATAATTCACTACTAGATTTTTCTTTTTAGGATGACTTTAGCTCTTAGCTAGCTATCTCATTAATGTAACTGCTCACATCGTATGTATTGACAAATCAATCTATCAAGTTTAAAATATATTATGCAATTAAATCATTATACTCATGCACCTAAATCATTATGCTATTAACCAATCTTGAGCCACATTCGTTGATCTTATTATCTAGCCTTCAATCGAGCCTACTCGTTTATCTGTGGTTAGTGATCTTGTTACAAGTGATATCATTCAATAGATAACAGTTTGCTCTTGCATTGTTCTGTTCATAAGATGAAGCATGTGCTTGGATGTATCCTCCCTCTTGGAGATAGTACTGTTAAAAATTCTACTGATAAGGCTATATCTAATAAATATATTAAAATAACACCTGTTTGTTAACCATGCGACTGACCAATGCTCAACGCCTTTTTTATACAAGTTTTTTCACTGAAATCTAAACAACCAACCGACTATAATAATGTATATCTAGATATAAATAATTTTTTAATAATAAGTCGAGACAGGAGCGTACCTGTACTTACTTAAAAATAGAGCAAACACCCAATTAGGGGGGGCGTTAACGTGTTCAAATTGAAAGTTGAAATTAATCGGACTAAAATCATTTCTATTAATCCGATTAAACGATCTTTAATCTTTTACTTCCTGTTGCGCAACCTCGATCATCTAATGCTTAAAAATTGCTATCCAATAGCCTTAAAAATATTAAATACAATATTCTTCATCTACACGAGTAACATCGCATCTAATAAATCTGATTTCTAATGTTATCCTTAACCAATTATTGTTTATCCCATAGTTTTGATTGATGAAAAATTCCCTAACGATTGGATTAATTGATAAATATCGAGCCACGATGTAGATCATTACAGAGGGGAAATCACGCATGGTTTTATCTCATTCCTTCTCATATAAAAGCCAAACGGTTACAATTGAATAAGTAGTCTATTTTCGTGTTTTCAGATTTATTTGAGTATGGATAGTTTTTCGTGCTACACAGCGGCTTCAAATGATGTCTCTGGGGAGCACATTGGACAGTTTTGCCGTAGAGAAATAGAGACTACCAAAATGGCCGGAGTCTGCTTTGGTATTTGCATTACAGGGACATTGCAGGGCATGTTCGTCTCCTTTGTTGTCAGGTAACTCAAGTTTTCAGTGTATTTTTTATGAGGTGGCTTTTTTAAAAAAAATCAATCGCAATATGGCCGCATCCTTACACATATTTATTGATCATATATACTTGTTTTTATCGGGACAAAATAATAAAACAAAAATTCTAACTATGCCTTTTTATTTTTTAACAGAGGTTCTACTGCTTGGAAAATCGGTCTTCAGATAGGTGACCGGATCGAGGCTATAGGCGACCTTTATTTTTGGGAATCATCTGTCACAGCCGCACAAGCTGTTCAACTTCTGAAAGACGAGTCGCATATCAAAATAACTGTTTGTGAAATGCCCATGGCTAACGCATATGTATTGAGCAAAGACGTAAAATTGTCTATATACCAACGTATGGCTGCTGCCAACAGAAGCCAAAGAGCACTTAAACTTAATTCTACACTTTCCCAGTCCCGTAGTGACATTACAACTGAAGAATCAATTGTTGCTGTGGATGGGTGTGCCGTTCTGGGCATGAGTGATACTGATATTCAAATTCATCTTAGCAAGGCACTTGCATCACAACTTAATGTATCTGTGCTATGTATGCCCAAGAAATTTGTGGGTGTGCTAAAACAACAATGGGGAAACTACAATCCCTGCCACCAAACTACCATGATTTGCATTGACGATGTTCTTACACGCACTATCCAGTCTTCTGGAGTGTTGGTATAATATTTTTTAATTAAATGTAATTTCTGTTGAGAGATAGTAATGGTCCCTAGGTAGAAAGTGTGGCGAATGATCAGGCCAACACAACATTCTACTATTTAGTAAAAGTCAAATGAAAATAAAGTAGCAAATGAACGGTGTTTAATAAGTTTTTTAAAAGAATTTTTTTGCCTTAGGTGTAACAATGTATAAATGTTTTATTGTACTGCTCTTGACAGTTGCAGATGGTAACTTGTTCGTATATACTTTCATCTACGGTAACCGAGTTAGATAACGTTTTACACTCTACATAGCCGGTAGGGAATAGAGTTTGTAATAATATAATACGCGTATATGTGATATTAGAATCGTGGTTTACTCTAATAGCATGCAAGTTTATTGAGATAGTGAACCATATTCCTGTTTCACTAAAACTTGTTTAATTTTGTAATATACTAATGGGTGGGGTGGGGAAACAAATGTAAAGATAATTGGATAGTATCAGAAAAGAATTTTTTTGGGGGTTTGCTGCATATTACTTATAGCTCTGAGGATGATGAAGAACTAGACGGTTTCCTAGGGCAAGGTATTGAAGACTGGCATGTATTTCATATTAATTTACTGCATTTCACCAAAAGTTTTAACATATTTTAAAGATATCTACTTTGGCAGTATGGAAATTTAATAATATTTAATACATAAATGTTTATCAAAAATAACACTCTTGGAAATTTAATTTGCTGTCATATTTAGATACTAAGGTGTCTTGGTAAACAGTGATACAACATTTTCCAGTAGCATCCATCCTTATGATTATAATAGGACCGTATATCACAACAACATTACCTAAGATGTTTTTAATCATATCAAAATTTATCATATAACTTATAGTTTATAAATTGTCAATAGAATAATTAGCTTTTATTGTAGCTGCTAACATGTAGCCGATAGTAATAATAAACTACTAACCACAGAAAAAAAAAGGTTTATGGCATAAATTGAGTTAGGTCAATTACTCATTACTCCCCACAACAAATATTCTATTTTACATTGTGCAGTAAAGTTGTTCGCCAATAATTTCAATAAATGGTAAATGTTGCTTTTACTGGTTCCTTTTAATGTGAGATTGGATTTGTGGTATGTACAGGTAACAGAATATTTTCCATGAAGATATTAATCATAATTCCAAGCGCAATCAAAGCTACTCAATTATTGATAATGCTATATCTAATAAAATTATTGAAATGACACCCCTACTTGTTAACTCTTGATATTGTGTAGAAGCGTCTAGACTACATCTTACTGATTAACGGTGGAATACCGATCTAGTTAGTACAAAGTGAACCTTAAAATAATTGGTTTCATATCATTTGTTCGTACAATGTTTTTAATCAAATGAAACGATTTCTCAACACGAGGATTGAGGATACCGAAAGGTTGAGCAATTGGATAAATGATGAACAAAAGTCAAACGCCGTCCCAATAAGAATGCAATATTTCAACTCAATTGGAACATTTAGATCGTAATATGATCAGGTAATCCAATCCTAGTAGATCTAATGTAAACAAAATTAACCAATAAAAATGTACATGAGCTAAGTTAGCCTGATGAAGCGGACACGGACATTTTGGCACCCATCGCAAGCAAGGTCGCCGAAAAAGATAAACACGAACAAAAAAAATCACCAAAAACAAGAGAAATGATGTTTAAACCGTTATAAAATAAAGTTTTGCATTTAATCTATATATATATATATACTTTATCTTAATGATTAGAAGATACTTCACCCGTATTCTACAATCGTTGCATTCTATTGTAATGTCTAGTTCTCTGTTAGTTTTTGAAAATAATAGTCAGTGTAAAAATCCTGCTCTCACTGAGGGTGCAGAGGACTGTCTAGTCACTTTTTATAGAAATAATTTCTGCTACATACACCCAGGATTAACACCTGTCTGAATTCACTCAGATTGTACAATTACTGTAATCAAACCTTAAATGCATTGAGGCAAAGGTGATACTCTGTTCAAAAAAGAATACTATAGACAACTGAAGATAAATTCAAAATTTACACCTGTTATTACCTTACATCTATCATAAATTTCAATTGATAATAGCTTAGCTAAAAGTACTACGGTACATCAATCAATTGGAGTTCTCGAAGTCTGTGAACAGGCAGATGCTACCACAGATGGCCATAATTTTCATGTAACCTTAAGCCATAGTGTTGCATTTAGATTCTAAACTTAACAATTTACATTACACTTCAACATAAACTCCAATATATTACTCAAAAATAATACCCAAGACTAACAGAAACATATATATATATATATATATATATATATATATATAAAGGTTTCTTAGTGTTAGTGTTGTCAAATCTAACTAACCAACCAGACTAAGCTTTGGCCGGGCTAACATACTAAGTTTACTCCTTACACAGCAGTAGCATTCCTTGCTAAAAACCTTATCATTACTGCAATATCTTTTGTTAAATGTTAAATTCTTGATATCCACAAAAAACATGACCTTCCCCATAACAGAAGGGCAAACTTTCCAACTTAGTTCTGAATTCAAACTAATGTAGTACCTATTTAGGTGAGGCGGTTAAATATAAGCGTTGTAATTACAAATTTCCCCAATTGTTAAGGCATAGCAACTTAAATGCATTTGAATTAGGTATGCAGTAGTGGAATATTTCGCTAGAAATAAATTGAGGGGAGCAATAATTATTAACAGCTCCTTCATTCACACACTCACAGTATACCATTTGGTTTCTGCCAGGAGTATTAGAATAAAGGGTGTACAGTCGCTTTTTCCAATCTTCTGGGCACACAAATTTTCCCGGTTTACGGATCTTGTCATTGTTTCCCAGCACAGCCACGGTAAAGGAAAGGGTAGCAAGGGCAGTTAAAGTGGCGACAATGAAATAAGAAGCCATGTTGAATATAGGAAACAATACTCCCTATAAACAACTGGAATTAACTAGTATTGCCTGTTTGTTTACTTTGACAGTCAGCAAACCTCTTTTATATATTTGTTTTTAGTTATTTTTGTTAGGATTGGGTTAATTATTACATTTCTGAGGAAAAATGCTCCAATGCAATTTTTGTTTTTTTTTTATGCCCAAGGGTGCATTCTCACTTCTGTCATTCCTACTTTTTTATTTGAGAAATTATTTGTAAAAGAAATCCGAGTCCTTTGGCTAGGGCCTTTATTCTTTTCTAAATACAATCGTCATAGATAAGACGGAGGGCCCAATGCTTTATTAAATATTCACCTGTACTATAAATACAGAATAAATCCAGCTAAAACTCATGCTTCAAAACTAATTTGAGACTTGTCCATATACTTTACTTGAGCTCCATATAAGATAAGACAAGGAAGACATTACAAGAGCGTTAACTCGGAATGAATACGCAGTTAAAGTGACTTGTCGATACAATCCGAATCGGAGTGAGGGTCTCTGTAATCTTTCTTGAATTGTATTAGCCAATAAGAATACGCAGCATCTCCGGCTGATACAAAATCACTTGTGACGCACAAAAATTTGCCTTCAATTATTTAATTAAGCAATATCACAATATATATGTTTCTAATAACCGCATTGTTATTGTGTTATAGTAAAGTCTAGTTTACCGTTGACACCAGAGTACAAAATCGTTGTCCAGATCTCTCGCTCTTCTGGGGTACGCTGCATCTGCATATCTTATAGCAATTTTGGTTCGATCCTTGGTATTTCCGTTTTTGTTATACTTGACTTGAGCAAATTAAATTATTTAAAACTCAATCACTTGTTCATTGGTGTTCGACTCGATTTGTGAGTCGGAGAGCTGTTTACTAATATTTAATGGTAATAACAGTTATTATTTACCGTGTAATATGACGCCCCCTACTGGTCGATCTAATTATGTAATATCCACATTAAGATCTAAGCGAATCAAAGTATCGTTTCTCTTTGAATTAAAACATGCAACTACTACCCACCAGTCAGTATATAGCCTTGACCATTTCAACCGAGTCTTAAGGACAGATCAGATTAACTAGCTATTACTACTGCTGGCCCAGCGAAGCCAACAATTACACAACAACCAATTGGAAATCCCAAAGTCTGTGGATAAATTACTAGACCTACAGATTGTTATAAAAAGGATAGAGTTACATCATCAATAAATAGCAGTTTGCTCTTCCTTTTTTCTGTCCATAGGAAAAAGCATGTGATTGAATGTATTCTCTTTGAGGTAGCTTGATGTTGCCAATGTAGCCCGCACAATGACGTATCCAATGAAATTCGCCGAAAAACTGCGGTTGTTGGTAGGTAACTTCACTGTAATAGCCTTAATCAGATTATCTTTGTCCCTGAGCTCTTCAGATATTACAAGAAAATTGTCAGCATATAGGCAGAGGCACAGGAAGTGAATAGTTCCATATAGAATGTACAGGCATGGATCCTTTACCTTTGGGTACATGTGGATGGATTTCAGGAAGGTGTCTTATGTTTTATTCCGGAATAGTAATTTTTCATGTAGCCCATATACGCTGTGCTTGAGGCAATAAACCATATTGAAACGATCGCTATCCTTCATCAAATATGGCTGCCCATGTAGACAGGAGTTTCCAGGTATGCATGTACGCAGGCTCCAGTAAGGCCCAGTTAGGTAATATCATACCCTCTGGCTGCGGCAATGTTCAAAAGAATTTGGACAATAACAAAAGAGGTCACTGGAGATCTCATTTCAAAAGTATCAAAGGCCTTCTTCCAATAAGCCTTGTGCTTAATTACGGATTCCTCATTGTCCCATTTGCGATGAAAAACTCAGAGGCTATGTACGATAGTTTTCTTTTTTGGATGAGACATTGAATTCCAAGCTTGATAAGAGTTTACTATACTCAACTCCAGCTCCATAGCCTTGATCCGTCCTACTTCTTTACTTGGATCGTGATTGTACTATTAAAACTATACTTCTACTGATAAGGCTATATCTAATAAAATTTTTAAAATAACCCCAATGCATGTTAACCATGCGACCAACCAATGCTCAACGCCTTTGTTATAAAAACTTTCTCACTGAAGCTCAAACAACCAATTTAATACTGTGTAAAAACCTTACGACTATAATAATGTATATTTATACTTAAATAAATTTGTTAATAATAAGTCGAGACAGGAGCGTTCCTGTGACCTATACTCACTTAAAAGGGGAAAAACACTAAATTAAGGGGCGTTTTAATGTGTATCTTTGAATACGTGGAATACAGATGTGGTAAGATATTTATCTCTTCATAAACCCCAAAAGGAGTTATAGACGCAAAGAGTCGATCATATTTAAATGGGAAGTGAGTGACACAATATCTACACGGAGTTTCATATTTATAAGACATAGCCACGGCAGAGGAGTGGGTAGCAAGGGCAGATAAAATGGCAACAATGAAATAAGAAGCCATGGTAAATATAAGAAACCATACTTTGGGCAAACAACTAAAACTAGCTATTTTTTTCTGTTTGTTTATTTTGGCAGTCAGTAAATCTCTTTTATGATTTGGTTTTTAGTTATTACATATTGGACGAAAAATACTCCAATATAATTAGTTTTTCTTCTTTTTCGTGCTCAAAGGAATATATTCACCTTTGTCATTCCACCTCTGTAATCGAGAGATTATTTGTGAAAGAAATCTAGTCTCTTGCAAGGTAGAGACTTTATTCTTTTAGAAATGCAATAACTATAGATAAGACAGAGGCTCCAAATGCTTTATTAAATATTCATCTATATTAGAAATACAGAATAAATTCAGCCAATATTCATGCCTCAAGCATTGTAGCAAAGTCATGGTTATTTTTAGTCTTATCTATAGGTTCAAATACACGGTCAGCCAATTTAATTCTTTCTGAAGAACAAGGAAAGTAGGATAGTAAAAATTCTTATGTTAGTTATATTATTTATTTCCTCTTTGAAAGAGAAATGAATACAATGTATACATAATTAAATAAAATGCTTCTAATTCTAAATGCATTACATAATCTATATAGCTAGTAAGTCTAGTAAGTTAACTTATAAAAAATGGGACATACCCCCGAGGTAAGTTACGGAAAAAACTTTAAAAACTAAAAATAAGATAAGGTATAACTAACATATTATAAATTATTGAATAATACCCTTAAAACATAACTATATGACTTCATACATTGTTTTTTATCTTTTTCCCCTAGTCTTATTATACAAATTACTATCTAATCCTTTGCGTATTAATTATTAGCAGCTTCTTCAATTAACAACCTCCCCCTAGAGGCGGGAAGGTTTCGGCCCCGTGTTACTCTTTCTTTGCCTGTATTCTTCACCAGTTTGTTATGGCCACATTTACAGCACGGAACCATTGTTATTGTCCCATCCGTCTTCAATGTTATTATATTTTTGTTAAAGCGTTTATCATCTATTTCCCCATTTTCTATTATGGTTTGGTTAGCTAATTCTTGTGATAAGCTAAGTTTACTGCGCTCTCTTTCTACTTCTAATCGTTTGGTAGTTAGTTTGTAAATAGCTAAAGCCTTTCTGGCTCGGGTTTCGCGTAGGGCAGAACGGCTCATATCGAAGGCTACACGGCATTCATGTTCCCGTTGTGCGAGTCTAGGAAAAGGGAGAAGGAGAGGAAAAGAAGTGAGTCAGTAGAAAAACATATAGAAGTTCATATGGTTACAATTATAAATAAAAAGGAAAGTATGCATATACCTAGCACAACACATACATACACACATTTGTAGAATTATAAACACATAGATCCAAACCTCATCCTACTCCTCCAAGGCTCTATTCTTTCTACCCCTCTCCCTCTCCCTCTCCTTCTGTCTTTCCTACCCTATGCTAGATAGAGGGAGTACAAAGGAACCAACGCATTCTTACTTAATTTCTTCTTTCCCTAGTAATTCCATATAATTCTCATTATCCTCTTCCAATTCCTCCAATTCCAGCTCCAGATCTTCTAGTTTCTGTTGTGTTGTATACACGTAGGTATCCCAGTAGTAACTAACCGCCGAAAGGGTGTCCGTCATTGACTGACTGGTTAACACATTACTATTTGATGGGATATATGTGTTAATAGAAAGTATATGTGGTAGGATAAGGTAGTGTCTATTGGTTGATTACAGTAAAAGGCTTATGATAAAATGAAGTCAAGGAGATAATGTACGACCAATAGGATGATAAAAAGCCTTAGTGTGAATAAAGCGCCTTTTTATTTGTTAAAGCGGGTATATCACGTGATAAAGTACTAATGAGCTGGGTGTAAATCTATGATCAAGTGGAAGCGCGAACTATTTAATTGGGTAGGGCATGACAATACATACCTTGCTATGCGAGCTGTAGAAGTGGCAGCTCCCACAACTATATCATTAACAACTAGAGCACTGGCCAGGTTGGCACCTGCTGTAGTTACATTACCTTTTTATATAGGAAAGAGTAAGAGGAGGCGTGGGTTAGCATGTATGTCTGTATGTATATATATATGTATATATGTATGTATATATATTAATGAAATTAAATAGAGTATGTAAGTGGTCTTCCTCAAGCTATGTATCAAACAGCTGCTTTAAACATCAACAGTGATTGGAAGAATATCCAATATATATCTATAATTAGCATGATCTGTGTAGAACGAAGGGTAGGGAGAGTGCTTATTGGCCAGTATACATACCTACAATCTCATTATCTAATACAATCTGGACGACCTGAGCTGATGTTCTTATGGTTTCTTTGACGTAGTTCTGCAGGGATTTATTATCTAGGATAGATGTCACTGCATTCATACTAGCTCGTGTTACATCACACACATGTTGATTTTCTGACAGGGATTTGGCTACACTAATACCTGCGGACAAGAGGGAGAGGGGAAGGAAAAGAGGTCAAATGTCAAATGGTGAAAGTATATGAATAAACTTTACATATTTGGTTTATATACATTTGGTTTTCGTCTTGTATTTGTGTTTGTTTGTATTTGTTTGTATATATATCTTCTTATCTACTTATCTATCTATGTACTCGTTTATCTACAATTCTATTTATCTACCAATGTAATATACACAAGCTAAGGAAGAGAAGCCAGCACACTATATGCTATACCTGTTTTCATAGTGGTATTAAGGGTACGGTTAAAGGTATGACTCTCTAACACAGCTCGAGTGGCCTCTTGTATATTCTTGTTGTTAAGGAACGAGCTAGCCAATTGTCCTCCTTTGTCAATAGCTGTGTTCACGGCTGGTTGCTATGAAGATGGAAATAATGGTTAGAATTAACTGATTGGCTTATTGGCTTATTGGCTTATTGGCTTATTAAACGCGAATAGGAATGTAGATCTAATATAGATTTACAAGAGTATGGGGGATGTTTGAATATAGATGTAAATATATAAATATATCTATAAAGACAATTATAAACATATCTAGGAATATAATTATAAATCTATATAACAATGCAACTATAAATAAAGCATGCAATTTGTCTCTGTCTAGTACACCTATCCAGTTTCTCTCATCCAGGTCTCAATTCCTATCTACCTTCATACCAGTTCTCTATTTATTGTCTTTCTTGTTCCATTTTACCACAGTAAGGGGACAAATGTGTTAGATATAGACTATAATAAAATAAGCCGGGAAATAAAGAATGTATTAATTTTTGTTGTTGCAATTATATATTATTTCTTGATTTCTCTTCCTCTTTCATGTAAGTTGTCTATATATCTAATTATAGCGCTCTGTTCAGCTGCTTTATTGCAAATACTAGATTATCTGGCATAACTTTGATTATTTGAGAGAGGGACAGGGACAGGGACAGGGACAGGAAGAGGATATATTAAATAAAATAGGTAGCATACAAGAACACATATTCCGGCCAAAATAATATATGATTCTAAAACGGTACAAAAAACGATAGTACACTCGTACATACATATATACATGCATATATATGTACTGTAAATAAAGCAATCTATTTTACATATATTAATTGCCTGAATTTGAACTGATGAACACATTTAACCTACCTCCATTAACTTAGAAGCCATTTCCATTCCTGAGGCAATGGCCCCACTTATATTATCATCTTCAATTGATGTGGACGCCATACGAAGGCCCTATAAGCAAGGAAAAAGAGGGAAGGAGTGTGTAGCTGCATGATTAGTACCCAATCACGCTAGATATTTAACATTATTATTGATATAATATGTTAATAGCCAATACCTGTTTTCAAACATTATTGGCTAAGCTTTTACACTACCGCAACAACTAATCTGCACATACTGTAAATTTTTAGCCAGTAAAGAAACAGTTTATCCTCAGTTGTTATTGAATCCTTTTGTCCATTAATCTAAAGACTGGTATTAACTCCAGTTAATTACATTATAATTATAAATTGAGTCATTTTGTAATCAGTCATTTACTTTTATCCTACCAAAAACTTTGCTATTTAAGGTTTTACCTAGCTATACACTTATCTGAAACCTAGAGTCAAGATCGACACAAGGTTACGCGCCAATTGGGGTCCTGGGAATTTATGTTTTTCTAGCATTATGCTACCTTGTACTCAGGCAGAAAATAGTATATGTAGCTGGTTTGTATGCATTACAAATACACTTTTTAGGACTCTTCTCAATTCATTCATCACATGTGAAATAAAATTAAACAGTGGCCAAAAGATTTGTAGTTCGAATGGTTTGATAGAACTATAATATTAATTACCTCAAGTTTTTGGAAATATATTTGCTCTAGTATTATTGTATTTCACCATGTATTATTATTATACTTGTACATAATTCTGTAGGATAATACTATTCCAATTACTTATAGAAATAACCTTTTAATTAATATAGAATTTTATGTTTCAGAAAACAAACTTACCGCTGCAGCATTTCGACGAAACGCACGAGTCTCCAATAAATCCGCGAGTAATCGAAATGTATCAGATATCCTTTCCATAGCATCATCCGACTCTAATGTATTAGCCACAACTGGAAGACCTCCACGAGTTACGTTTAGGACTGTATCAGTATTGTGTTGGTTTGCTACAGAACGAATCAAGTTTGCAATAGCATGTCCCGCCTGGATGTTTTTTGCAACGTTTTCGCTTTCAAATCCGTCCATAATCAATTGAGCCTGCGGGTAGTTATAGATTGTAGAAGAGGGAAATGTTGGGTTTTTTTTTCATTAGTCGGCCAGTTTTAATGCGGATATTTTGGATTTATTGACTAAATTACGTCGTATCTTGTCTGTAAAATGTATACATCTGAATCAAGGCTTTATTGTGGGCACATGTATACTAGTACGATTGGTAGATAAAGCAGATTATTTAAACAAACAAATACACCCTTTACGATATATGTTAGTTTCTTACTGTGGTAATTTACTTGTGTAAGAATTATTAATTATATACTAGCGCAAAGCATTATTAATAAGCAAAAACAATTACCAAAAAGAGAATTCAAGTTAAAAATAAATAAAAAATGGTACGGAGAAAAAATAGTAATTGAATTTCACATCGCATTGAACTCTTGCATGTTCATGATAATTGCAGTTTACAATAGACGCACAGTCATAAACATATTTTTTGTATGTAAAAACATATTGAAGCATAAAATTAGTTCACTATCTCAGTAAGTAATACGAGTTTTATTAATACTTTTGTGTGTCCATCCATACCCATACCCATACACATTCTTCAATACATAGAACCAAGGTTACAGTTAAACTAGTGATTACAATACAGGTTAAATATGGAAAACTGGTGAAAACTATTTTTTTTTTTTTTTTTAAAAAAAAAAGAAAAAAAAATGATATGAATTCAATGAACCTAGCGTACCCACCTTGTCCATCACCTCAGTAAACTGCTCTTCCTGAAATATAGTCTCTTCCGTAGAATCTTTCATCTCAGAATGTTTGTTCGGATTAGGATATGATGCTTTCTTAAGCGGCTTTAATTCCACTATTTGATTGTATTCGGGTTTCAAGGAATATTTTCTAGCCATTTTTGACTTTTGCAAATGTTTTCAATACGGCAGTTAAAGAAAAAGATATATGCAAATGAACACGATTTGGAAAAATTGGTATTAGCTCTGAAACTAGCGTGTGTACACGACAATATGCTTTACAATATGCTGAGGTAGTATAGTATGATAGCTTGTACGTGGTGAAAGGTATACTATAATTAAACGCATAAAATCAGTAACAATAAACACATTTCTATTGTTATATACTATGTTCCTGTGATTATATTTAGTATACGCCACCGTACGAACGACTGGTTATCAGACCATTTAGGTTGAGCCAATCGATACCTTTCAATATAATACTGTATCTAGATCTGACCAATCGAAATGGTGATTTTTGTCCCCAATGATTATTGGTACCCACCCGTTCTCTTCCCATGAATGTTATTCAGAACTCAGTTCTAATATAGTGTTCTCACATGTTAGCAAAACATTTATAAATATTTTGTCTCTACATTAAGAATTATGACTTTTTCTTAACAGGACTTTAAGCTTATCAGAACCAACTACTATTTGTTTGCTTTTCTAAGGATCTTGAGGGATTTTTCTAACAACTGATAGTTTTGTACCAGTTGTGTATCTAAAATTACTTGGATGCGATCATAGGCTCGGGTTTTTATCTGGTATGCGTAAAGGAATTCTTATCGATAAATATACTGGCTGATGCTAATGATGCATAAAACCAATTTAATGTAAACTGGATTTTTTTTCTTTCTGATTTGGCACAACTAGGTTGTCGCGCTTGTGTTCATATTTAAACATAGAGGTGCATGGAGTTAATAAAAGGTTGCTTGACTCACGTTACCCAAACATCTAAAAGATTCCTTATGTCGCAGAATGTAGTGCGTCAGTTTTCTACACGTGCATTCCACGTTTCCCTTGCATGCCAATAATTACTTCTCAAATTTTATTTTGGCAGTTCATCACAAATTTTTGATTATGTCAATCGATCGAAACAATTTATTTGATTGTCCGCTATAAACAACCACTACATATAAAAAAATATATATTTTTACATACTTGGAATTGTTGGTTTTTTCGATTTGACGCAGTGAAACGTACCATTTCGGTTAAGTGAAATAACGCTTGCCAGTGTACACACAGGGATGGGTTCTGAAGATTAGAATATAATAGATCAAGGCAGCCCCATGTTGATAGAGACAATACATTATTCTCAGCTAATGGGATCTCCTGTGATTAGGTTGTGCGAATTCTCATAATATAATTCGTAAGGCCAAAGTGCCGAATTAATGTTTGAAATGGGCATGTGCTTACTCTGTTGATACCACAATATATTTCTAAAGCAGTACATTAAATTGACTTCTCTCCAATTACAGTACAGATCCCGATACCCCATCTAATTAACTGACCAGTCAATGTCTCCATTGTTTCTTCATGACGTTTTACATAGTACCAAATCAAAATTGGTGGTAGTTAATCTTGCTATTGGTTGCGATTAATGCGATTACTACTTGTATTGAAGGAGATTAGCTATAAACTGCTATTACCATATATTTAGCAAATACATCATATATCTCATATATCATCGCACATAATAAGGATTTTTCTCTTAGAGTATTTTTCAATAGAAATAATTAAGCAGAATAACAAATAATTTAATTAGTAATAGATGGGTTAAGTAAGACGGAAAAGATAAGATTCCCAGGAGTATCAATTAAAATAAAAGAATAATATCCAATACAAAGAGCCAATAGGTGCAGAGTAGTAAAAAATACCCAAGGAACTTGTCCAATCCGGAGTTATACTTAGGCTGAAAGTAATCCTTAATCCACACTGATTGGGCGATGCTATATCAATAAGATAAATCTTACCATAACAATAAACATGATTTTTGTTTATTTACTTTCCAGTAGATAACAGTTATTTTCTTATTAGTACGTTTTGTTGTGCAAGTGTTCCTGTGCTCCTGCATTCTGAATTAATAAAAGACTAATTTTGTCTACCTAGCACAAGGCCTCCGTGAGTTTTCTTGAAGACAGAAAAAAATATAATGTGAAAAGAGAACAGACGAGCAGAACAAATTGTCAAGCGGGTTCAACAAGTCCTTTTACCGCGTTGTTTTTCTGTCTTTATTTTATAAAAATAAACTAGGGAGACGAATAACACCCGGAATGTTATGTCGGAATCTCATTCAAACATGGAAAAGAGTTACTTTAAATACATTGAGAGAGTCACGTCTAAGAAGAAAGGTGTGACTGGTGTAGAGTGTAGAGTGTAATGAAGCTAATATAACGCACTCGTTGGGCTTGATGTAATGGCTTGTTTAAGTATTGCAAGTCATCATATTTTGTTGCCTATAATCACTTTTCACTTCCTACGCTATTATTATTTTATGTTATTTTTCACTGCCATTTTTCTTTTTTCTTTCTTTCTCCTTCTTTTTCTTTCGCACTCTTCCCTTTTATTTCTGTACACATGAACTGAATTCTGCGGCCACCTACTAATGTATACATTAGTACAATGCCTTCCCGCTTTCTTACAATACAGACCCAAGGTACTTAACGCAAACAACATGATAATATATTATCATAATGTTTATTATTCTAAACATACAAACCTTTACCTTAGTGGTGGCCAGAACCGGTGTGGTATAGCACATCATTGACACATGTTGAAACACCTATCTTACCTGGAAGGAAGCGAAAAGTGATAGTTGCAATGTCTGGGGGAGTTGATTCTAGTGTTGCAGCCTATTTACTTCTGCAAGAAGGGGTGGGTGGGTTGATGCAGATTATCAATTACTTGTAGTACAAAGAAAACATACTAGAGTAACGAAGTATATGATTAATACATGGAATAAAAGGTGTAAGGGTTCAGCATATAATTATTGTAAAGCATATTGTTGCTTATTGGGCCTTATTATATAACCAACATAAGCCTTTGTGTATTATTGCAGGGTACAGTGGCACTTTTGAATTGTAATTTGCACGCTATAGGGGAAAGTATAGCTGTATAGTAAAAACAAATATTTAATTATCATACTAGTATACTATCATACTATTATACTATCATACTATTATATATTATATTAGTATACTATCATACTAATATACTATTATACTACCGTATTACTATACTAATATATTATTATAATAATATGATCTTACTATCATAATTATACTATTATGTTCTAGTTCTAGGGAGATATAATGATATAATAGGTAAGTATTGCGCCTTTGTGTTGCGTCAATTTTAAATGCCGTGCTAGTGTTATTGGCCATATATCACCCTGGTTAGAGACCGCATATAACTCCTTTTACAAATATCTGGCCTGTTAGATTAAGAATGGGTTATGTGACATTAAAGAATGTTCTAAGGTATAATGATATGGTTGTCACAGCATAATGTCGAAGGTGTTTATATGCACAATTGGGACCACCAGGAGGAAACTGGGGTGTGTACATCTGACCAGGACTATAAAGATATGGTAGATGTTTGTAGGTAAGTATTTGAGTGTATGTATGTTGTTGTTGTTGGATGGATGTAGGTAGGTAGGCAGGTAAGTGCCAATAGCATTTTTAAAGGTGTACAGTAAATATAAAATTAGTGAAGGTTTTCTTAAACATTCATTTATTCCTACCTATTTTACCTTTTCACACATCTTTCTTCTTTTTTGTCTATCCCTCTTTACAGACAGCTAGGAATTAAGCATCACCGTGTAGACTTTGTTAAAGAATATTGGAACAATGTATTTGAAAAATTTATATCTGACTATGAACGAGGGATTACACCCAATCCTGATGTAGTGTGTAACCGAGAGATCAAGTTTAATAGTTTATTGAGCCATGCCTTGGTATAGTCTCGCCTCTCTTCCCATCCTGTACACCTTTTTATATGTAACGATTGAGGCCGACCCATATATGTAAGAGAATACTATATCATACTATATCACACATATCATAATATAATATACTAGATCATACTATGCCATACATATGATAATATAATATACTATATCATACGAAGTCATACAGAATATAATATAATATACTATATCATACTATATCATACATAACATAATATAATATACTATATCATAATATATCATACATAACATAATAGAGTATACTATATCATACTATATCATACATATCATAATAGAATATACTATATCATACTAGGTCATACATAGCATAATATATTATAATATATCATACTATATCATATATATCATAATATAATATACTATGTGTATGTATGTATATATATATGTATGTATGCATGTATGTATGTATGTATGTATGTATGTATGTATGGATGG
>NAOQ01000596.1:10148-42406 GCA_002751075.1 Ichthyophonus hoferi
ATTATATTTCAAAATATAAACACAATTTCTTTTATTGTCAGAATTTTTCTAATTATCTTACAATCTAAAATTATTCATCACAATTTTGTAATTAGAGACCCGTCGGGGAATTTCTGGAAACCACGATTCTGAATGAGTTTTTTTGTCCAATTGGAAATTTTTAGTGATTGGTAATAGCTAAACAATATTGTGGCATAGGGCAATGTTCATTAGTGTTTGGCTCGATTTGCTATCTGTTTTATTTCTATTAGCCTAATAGGCTTATCTAAGCTGGATTAGATGATCATAAAGAGGATTATTTGTTCATTGGTTGCTGACTCAATTATTCGATTGCTCGTTCAGCAGGGGATCTATCTTTCCCCTATTCCTGGGGTATAACTAGATATACAATACATAAAAAACAATTATAACTAATAAATTAATTAACTTATGAATAAGTAGCCAATTATTGTATATAGAGTATACTATATTTTCCAAGTGCAAAAGATCTCTGTTTGTAACTGTCAGAATCCAACTATTATCTTAAATGGTAAATAGTTTGTTCTGGTAAATTGTAAATTGTAAGGTATGCTCAATCTGTAAGAATTGTACGGGTGACCCATCCCGACCTGGATCAAGTTGTAAGATTCGAACAGCCGACTCGGTTTTGATCCAGGTCATGCGGTGAGATTGGAACCGCTAAACCAGTGCAATAATCCAATGTTGATACTGTACCAGCTAAACTAAAGGAGGTACTGAATGACTCGGATAAACAAATAATTATTTAGTATTTAAAGGATGGCTCAAGATACAGGAGAAGTAGCTCAATAGTTTATTGTTCTGGATGTATTAGCTCCCAGGTGTGGTTGTAGCTTAGTAGAGAAAAAGAAATAAAATTTGACAGTAACAGAATCTAGACATGTAATTTTGCTACTATACAATAAGTCATTTCAGACATACTGCCTAAGACAAGTCCTGCTGACTTGCTTAATAACAATAAACATATCTTAACATACATGAACTGTGTGCATGTAAATAGAGACATTAAAAGCCCTCTTAATTCATTATTCTCTCTCCCTCTAAACGAATATAGATAGGTCTCATACAACCGTCCATCACCAAACGATAATTTTGACCGCCACACCCATTTTATTGATAGATATAGCCATACTCTCAGCAACTTCTTCATTTTCAATGGCTTCCTTTACCTGCACAGCACAAAAATAAAACACTACGTAGCACTCCCAGTTTATGCGCTGCTCACCAAAATATCTAACCACGTTCAAAAAACTATAATCTGTTAATTATTTATTTATTGTGGATTCAGGGAAACTACTTGTAATATTAACATCAATTCATGTGGACAACTTAAATATTATTAATAACCTTGCCTATATATTAATGTAGTCATTGTAGATCTGCATATATAAATAACACACTACATAATACAAGACTTACTTATACCCTTGAATAAATTAGCAAAACTGTATTTATTACCTTACATAGTGTATTACATAATACAGCATATTATTTGACATTCTATTAGTATATATTATATTACCTTATATAGCATATATTACACTACCTTATACGGTACATTACATAATTATACTATAGATTTTATTCACTTTATTAAATAAAATTTTAATTAATGAACATAATGCATACTTGTTTTATTGATTTGATCCAGGTTTTCTTAAAAGTAATTTTATCCACCATGGCTGAAATTCTTAACTGTGATTGAAAGTCCTTATATTAATCTATATTACTTGTTTTTCAATAGATCATATAAGCATCATAAAACATTGACCTATTTAAAATGAAGAAATATATAACAGATATATTGTCTTTGCAGGACTCTTCACTGGTTATTGTAGGCTCTGTGTCTGTCAACGGATATATGATGTCCCTTTTTTGCTCCACTTGATTCGAGACTTGCATTAATATCAAAGTCCTCATGGAGATTTTTTGAAGTATCCTCGCCACTTGTTTCAGAGGAGAATTGGATGCGTTGCTTTTTCTTTCTTCCTAAGCATCCTAATTTACTTGTGGTTGTTGTGACAATCTTACATTTGACTCCTGGTAGAATAGGAGTTGAATTATTTTTTCTCTTAACTGTTATTACTACTTTTTACAACAGAAAAATATTATGTACGTTACTTTATTGTTCTACATTATCTAATCAGGATCCAGACTAAATATGTGACTGCTGATTATATAGTTATTGGTTTAGATCAATACCAGTTGATTATGTGATAAGCATTTGAGATAAGTATGCTATTAAATAAGAACTCAACCTAACAGGTATCCAACATGTTGCCAGCAATATATTGTCTAAGGAATATGCAAAGGATCATTCTGGATGCAATCTATCACGTATATATCATTAATCGTTGAGCACAATGTGGGATTAAATGACAACGACCAACACTATTTATAATCACAATAAATTTACGGTCTAGACAGTTTTAAGCATTTGGTTTTATTTAACTGTAATTAGTGACATTATGTAATTAATTAATTATCATTAATTAGTGATTAATTCTTAATTCCTAATCGAAATCTCATTCTAAGTGTTACTTAACATTTAGAGGTTCAATACTACATAATCAATAAGTATTTTTGTACAAGACATTATGAAGTATTCGGGCAAGCACTTGTAGGGGCTAAAGTATTTCAGTGGTATTATTAGGGAATACTAATATATTTTATTGTTAATGTTAGCAAATTAAAAAATAACTGCATGTTAGCAGTATAAAGCTGAATCTAAATGTGTCGAGGTTTTGTCGTACAAAAATGGTTATTCCGTTTCAAGATAACTGGTATTCCAATCAGAGTGTTTAATGATAACCTGGATAACACAGTTTGCACGGGTGGACTATGGTTGAACTATTTTTATTCTTATCAGTTTATGGTATATGCTGAAATATGAAATTTAAAATATAGATATTCATTTACACTAGGTGTGAAAAATTGTATTTTTTATATTAAGTAAGGATTACACAAGTAAGTTTTTCTGTAGTGTATGTAATATTATAAAGTCATTTATTAATTTACACTATAATATGTATAATATGATATAATATAATGTCATATAATACTAACTATGACGTGTTAAAATATTTATTTGTTTTGTACATCAAATAAAACCCTTCTTATAAATAATATATACTATCATCTAATAAATTGCTTATGTAAGAGTTTTGTAGACATGCAACATATACTATATCTTATTTTATTTTTTTAAAACATTATTTGTTCTTGGTTTTTGCTTTGTTGGAGATCTATATCAAGGATAGATTTTCATGGAGTATTGAACAGAAAATACCTATAATGATATATACTATTTTAGTATTTGAAGAGTATATCAGGAGAGAAAGCCCAATACCAGCAATCGGATTTGACAAATAATGTTTAATAAAATTCACAGGAGTATTTGGCGTTCCCGTTGATTATATAATATCAATTATCCTTTATGTTGTTTTATATTATGATCTATTATACCTCCTATATTGTAATCATTATTGTCCTGAACAAACATTTCGGTATATGGATATTTAATTAAAAATTAATATATAAATATATTATTGCACTTTTTAAGTTTGTGGTTTGATAAAATTTCAGGGTTATTGAAAATAACTCCAGTTAACATTACATGACCAGTAGTTTGTCTTCTGGCCTCTTGAACTAAGAGCGCTTAATCTACATCCATATAATATAGGTGTGACATATAATCTTATAGATATGGAAGTGGTAAAGTCTAAGCCAACATAACAGAATTATTAAATTTTGCTAATACTCAGGATTAATTAGTTGCGTAATATCTTTCCAACCTGTTGGATTGATTCCATTCGTTAATAGAACTTCTGTAACGCCAACATTGGTAGCAAAACTAAAGTCAAGATATGATAAGAAACAAGTATAAAAGAAAACCAAAGTCCATAATAAAGGCTCTCGTCGCAGACATTTGCGACACCCCTTGGGGTGGTATGTATAAAAATCTACAAATTTTTTACAAAGAAATATATAGTAGTATAAATGAATAATAAGACAGTTATATAATAAGATATTAGTGTGGTAGATAATAGCATAAAAGGTTAATAATCTAATATTGTGATAATCTAATCGGATAGTAGTATAATAGACCAATAGGATATTAGTATGATAGATAAGAGCATATTATGATGAAAACTCGCCTCTTTGAAGAGGGAGTGATTTTTAAACAATATCAAGAATAAAACAGAAACAGTTTACTCTGCAACAATCATTCTAGTTAATCTAAAAATTAATTAGACATTAATTTACATACACCAAAAGATACACAGTAATTTTATCATTGATACAAAAAAATCAGCCCCAATCTTTAAGATCTTCTATTTAGTTATTTGTATCTTAACAGTTATTTCACAAATCCGTCATAGCTAATAGGTGTGTTTGAAAATTGTGATGGAAGAGTGTCGAGTCACGAAATTCGTACTGCGCTACTTGATTCGTTACTGTTGTCAGAATTATTTGATTGGAGACGCGGCTCATAAATGCTATTGGCGATATGAAATTATAAATACACTAAATCTCAGTCTTAGAATACTGATTGGTCCATGGCTCAGCATGGGGTTCTCACCATATCAATAGATCTAACACTTGAAAACGTAGTTCGGCTGAAGTTCTGGTATTAGGAAAATCTTGAAATGATTGGTCCACTATTAATTGATTGAGTAGAATTCTTAATTTGGATGAAATGATTTGTTAATATTCTTAAGTAATCATTTGTGCTAATGGGGTAATTGGCTAATCAGATAATTCTTGTGAGCCTCATTGATCTTCTGAAAATTATTTAGCCAATATGGGGTGACGTCTCTAATCTAGTATATTTATAATTAAGAAAGGCAAGCTATTTACTATATAACTTGCGGGGATTTTTAAATAAATATACAAATAATTAATCAATAAACGAATTTTTTTGAAACAAATATGTATTGTTGTTATTAATTTTATTTCTTGGCTGTCTGAAAATCCCAAACAATGCAATTACTTGATCAGGCAAAAAATGTCAAGCTTCTTCGAGTAAGACAGGTACTAGTACAACTTGAACATTGTCCAGATCAAGTGATGCAGGCATTTTTTGCATTTACACTCAATGAAGATGCTAAAATGCCGAAAAACGTATCAAATATTACAATTTCTCTTTCTTATGCTTGAAACACTTACGTTTTCTAATAATATTAAATGCCTCCTGCTATGTAAAGGAATACCTAAACTAATTAAACATTCCTGTTTTAACCATAAGTAACAAATATAACAAATTTCTTTTTTATTATTAATTCGTAATGAAGGCATCCCAGCCCTTACAGAACTATTTGAGAAAAAAATAAAAAAAATAAAAACAAATCGAAGATTCAAATGTAAGCTTGTTGTTTGTTTTTCTTAATTTCTCATACGCCAACTCTGGATTGAATACTAATTATTTTTATTCTTTTGGAAAATAAGGTAGTCAGCTATTACCTATATAAATTTTATTATTTTAAAACATTAATATATTGTATTTCTATCTTTCCAACACTCTAAGCAAGAATTATCTTTGTTGCAGTTTTTAAAAAATCCAAGTACATGTTCACTTAGTGCATCAACTGTCAACATAAACAATACAAAATTATATTAAAAATATATATAAAACAGCTACATAATAAAATCCACTACACTACTATTATAATAAAATGCATTATGCAAATGCACGGTAAGTGCTTGCATGCAGTGCAATTTGTCTAATAGAGGCGATAGTACCAACAGCCAATATGATCAAACCACATATTACAATGCTCCAACAGCTTAGCCGAGGTATCATATTAATGCTATTTCCCTTATATAAAATAAACATATATGCAGGTATAATAAAAGTCAAAGGAGTCACGCCTACTGCACCAAACAAGGACATAATATCACTGAAGAAAGGGATAGCAATGGCCACAAACCATGTAGCAATGATGTATGAGAAGCGACAAATTACACGCAGTCCTAGACTAGAGCGGACAGTATGCCTAGACGGTAAATCTTCTGCATCCACCTCATTAGATTTTACATCTTTATCACGTCTCATAAATTTCATAGCAAGCACTCGTTTCTGGACGGCATCATATACTGGCATAGACCATACTTGGTAGGCAATAAGTACATGTAAAAGAACAAGTGTCTCAGCTATTGTAACAGCAATATTTAGCCCTTGATCATGTCCACCAACCCTCTGTAGACTACTGAGTATATTACCGTCCACAGAAGTCCCAAACACCCAGAAACCAGCTCCAGCACTAAGGAAATATAGAACTAAGGCGAAGCCCCATGCTAGACTGACACCTTTTATGTTCTCCCTACGTGGATCAGGAAAGGTTTTTAATGTTGCCTGTACTTCTGGAACAATAGCGTGGACTCCAAATGAAAATGCCATAGTAGATAGTCCAGTAAAGAAATCAAACGCAAATTTGCCTCCATTTGTACCACCCCCCACACTATAGGAAACATCAGGCCTTCTACCCACATAGAAGCATAAGGAAACAGCAATCACACAGTAAACCATGCTGGCGACTGTAGCAACAACAGAAATAGATGAAACACTTTCCAGTGATGGGAAGAAGGAAAGGACAAGCTCTATAGCTGCAAATATTGAGGTCCACACTAGCTTCCTCATGGGTGTACAATGATTTCCACAGTTGCTTTCATATATAAAACTAATACTTTCACCCCCTGCAATAAGATATGCAATACATGTTCCAACAAGCACAATATACTGGCAGGGTGACACGATCCACTTCGATAGTTTTGGCCCTAAAACGTGTTCAGCTATGGCGTAATATGTGGTAAGTCTGTGCCTCCCTCCTGGCACATTGGGATCTTTTTTAGTTAAATGCATCAAAGAAAGTAGAGCTGCATTATAGTAACTGGCAGCAGTCGCTAAAGCCAACAGAATCAAACCAGCGGCCCAGCCAAGCTGTGACATAGCCTTAGGGAGTCCAAGTACTCCTGTACCAACCATTGCGGCCATAAGATGAAATCCTGCGTTGTGCCATTTTCCTTGCGGCTCGTTATCTAACTCTATAGCAGCATCTTGAAGAGATTCCACACTTGAAGAATCATTGGGCCGGTTGACATAGTCCATGTCAACTTTAGATAGGTCATCATCCATACTCTTCATTTCATTCCTCATCCCGCTTGAACTTGGCTGTGGGTTCTTTTGACTGGAGGTGGTAGAAAGCACATTTATTACATTTATGCTAGCCTTGGCCGGAGCTGCTGCTACAGTGTCCATTGGAACACTACTAGAAGGCATAATGGAGGAATATGAATATCAGGCTTATCCAGCTGGAGGATGCTTTATTATTAACTATGCACACCACAGGAAAGGGCTATTACAGCAACTTTCAAGTTATTTTAGGTTCTTTATAAAATACAAAAAATAAATAAGCAGATAATGAACGGTAAACTTGTGATGTATTTATACTTGCAAACAGTGCGATGTTAGATTTTATCCTATAACGGGCCTCGTGTAAGCACGAATATTTTAAAATAATTGTCAATTATTTAAAATATGCTATATTATTGGTGCCTGGGGAAAGATGATACACCAATAATGTCATTTAATAAAATAAATTAATGTTATGATTGGTTCTATAGGTTAACTTCCGGTATCAAAAACCTGGGGAAATTTTATGTAAAAACGACCCGTTCACATTAAATCAAATTCTTCTAAACTCTTGTAATCATCAAGGATGCCTGAAAATTTCCAAATTTCGCAAAAAAAAAAAAAAATTACACGCAATTGAACATTATGATAGAATGTAAAACAATAACTGAGTCGCGCTGTAATATAATATATAATATAATATATAATGTAATAAAAAATTTTGGAACCAGAGCGCGTTCATTTTTTCTTTTTTACTGATAACAATCAATTTTTGTGATCGGTTCAATGTTAGATAATTGCATAATGTTTTTTTTTTAAAAAAAAATTGCATAATATTTTTAATCTGGCAAATTGATTTTTAATAAAAAACCATACAATATAATATATATTATAGAGTATAATATAATAAAATAAAATAAAACTGAATGGAGAATAGTGTAATATAATATAATATAATATAATGTAGCGTAGGATAATAATAAATTATATTTTAATATCCAAGTGGTGTTACTGCATAACTGATAACAACTTGTCAAGACAAATTGGGAGCCTCGTACTCAAATAATATATAACTTTTACCGAAAAAAGGTTTAAAGCCTTTAGAGGTTAATTTCTTCACGAGAAATAACATCAATATAGCATCATCCACCATGGCATATATCAAATGAACGTTTTCTATTGGTGCCCTTGCATCGCCAATAACGTTATGTCATGCCTTAAGTACAGCGAATCATAGTGTGCTAAACATATATTATGTCCAATCATTGCCGCAATCTTGTACGATCTTCCCGAGTGCTATCGAATCGTTCCATTCCATGAGTGTTCCTTTCAGCCATTTACTGGCGGCAACAACCCTGATAATGAATTCATGGACGTTTTCACTTGGTTTGAGGGAAATATTGAAGAACTCTAGCAGGTAATTTGATTACTGGGCGGTATTTTATCCGTCGAACTAATTTTTAAGTCCTCTCCACGTATGATAGGAAATTAATTCTGATCCCAACCAGCAATCGGTCTTTGTTCTGTTGCCACAGATGCATACAGATAATGGCGTGCTGCAGCTTCATCAGCTGATAGATTGGTAGGATCTCTGAGCAGTGGATAGGTGGGTTCCACATCTACAGCCATCAAACATCTGGAGACCTGCATCTTGTTACAGATGTTCTCTGTCCCTTTTACATAACTGATTCCGTTCAAGTCGTCTGCAAATATCTCTGAGCTGGAGACGGGTGGAGAACATCTGTAACAAGATGCAGGTCTCCAGATGTCTGAAGGCCCTAGATGTGGAGCCCACCCATCAACAGCTTAGAGATTCTACCAATAAGCAGCCGAAAGAAACACTCATGGAACTGAGCGATTCCATAGTACTCAGGAAAATCATACATGGCCTACAGTCTTCACAATATGCTAGCCAAGTCCGAACCTTCCGCCAGGCGACCAAGAGTTGTAGATTATTAAAAGATTGCATAGAGGGCATAGCCACACACATAAAACTAGCGGGAAGTAAAAAGCATGAGAGTAGAAATAATTCAAGGCGGGAGTACATTAGTTAAATCAATAAAAGGATTTGTACCAAAGACTTGATATCTTTGTGTAAAAATTTGGAATCATGGTGATTGTTTCGCAGAGACAGACAACCACGCCACATATTACCCTAGTGAAACGGAAGACAGTTATTCCGTCCACTAACAAGAAAAGATCCGCTCGGGGAAAAAAGAAAAAAGCAAAGATGCAATTCTCATCGGACACCAGTGACAATGAGATACTTAGAAATTTATTGAAGGGATCAAACTTTAGTTGTGAAGATTCAGAATAGAGTGAGAGTGATTATGAATCCGTTGGTTCCACAGATTTTGACAAAAAACCAAAACTCCCCTCCACCTTTATTAAAAAGGGCTTTACCTTATTCAGATTTATTTAAACTTACGGAAGCAGTCACTTTAACTAACGTACACCTTTCAAATTATAAAATAAAGTACTAAAAACCTATTTTTATCTTACGCGCAAGCCACGCAATGATGTTGAAAGCAGACTCTTTTTTTATATAAAAAAACACCAAAAACGAAACGAGAGTCGCTTATATAAACATTTGAAAATGATATATTTTTATTTTTATTTTGCTAAAATTGCCACTGAAGTCACAAAAATAACCGAGTTAAGAAGATTCACAAGCGACCTTCTACTTTTTAAATTATTTCATTATATTGGAACCACCCGGCCATTTTAAACATGAATTGTTTGTAAAAGAAACGATTCAGACGAGAGCGGTTTAGACACAAAACACGATTACAACGCTTTTCTTTTATCAAAGGTACAATACAATTTTGAATAAATATTATAACAATTTTTATTAATTTTATTATTATATATTATTATTATATATAATGTTGAAAATTTTATGCCTCTTCTTAGAGCAGAAGGGCACAGGTAGCAGCAGCCAATGCTGCTAACACAGAGGGTATAGTAGCACCAGCAACACCTGTCGTAGTAGTAATATTCACCTTATTAAAAGAAGAAGTAATACTAGTACTACTGGAGAGACTAGTCGAATCAGCAGCCATAATAGTAGTATGATAGATAACAGTAGTGGCATCAGCATTTCTAATAGTAGTAGAAGAGATAACAGTAGAAGGCTTAGGGCGGGAGCCTGAGCAATCAGTACACTTTCTTGTTGTGTCCTTCTCCTTGTCACACACCTTGCCGCCATCCACGGCATTTCCAATGATTCTGAGCAACCTGCGAGTTTGAACGCATTCAGTAGAACAACTAGACCAGGAGGTCCATTGAGGAATGCAGTCAACGGGTTTACGCTTAATTAGAATCCTTGAGTCACAGTTAGAGCTAGGAACAGCAGCATATGCGCCGGCTTTGATAACATTAGAGGTACAGATATTGCCATTAGAAGCCCTGCCGGTACAGGAAGTCCCCCAAGGTTGACTAGCGGCCTCGGTGTATCCAGGCATATTGCTCTGAGCAAGCTCCCATCCCACTGGAATCTTCTTGGCAACATTTTGACAGCAATCTCCACCATCACAGTCAGACTTAATGTAAGGCTTGTTGGCAGGTGTGTTGTCAAGGACAGCATAGTGGTGCTCCTGGTCGTTTACTTTAACATTGTATACGTTGGTTATGGATTCTTCTCCATTCCATGTGTTAGGGCTCTGACTATTTGGCCTGCTAACCATTAATCCACCACACTTATCATCAGGGACTGTATACACAGATTTACCATCTAATTTGTACTCGTAAAGCATACCAGAACCACACTTAGGTTCAATAAATCCAAACGAATAGCCTTTACCTGACCTTGTGACTTTGCAAATATGTTTGAAAGGGAATCGAGTAGACATCATGACGGCTCTGGTCTCCTCGTTGTCGGCAGCTATCTCCCACCCGGATGGAAGCTTGTATGAATTAGAATCACAGCTATCGGTGGCAATGCCCTTAGGATCAGCGTTGTTCACCATGGCATAATCGCGGTCATTAAATGTAATTAGGTTAGTAATGTTGACAGTATGAAAGGGAGGTATTTCCTCGGGGGCAGGATCATTACTTTTAATAAGGATGCGACTAGGGAAAGTGACATCGGTTTTATAACCAAGTTTTTCGTCTTCAATAATTAAACCTGGAACAACTTCAAGTTCAGTGTTTAATATTTTATCGGCCAAAACAAAATGTGGAGTGCCCCAGAGGTATAACTGAAGGGCGATCCTGATGTCACGACCATCCTCGGCAATTGACCATCCTTTTGGCAGTTTGAGGAATTTATTGCTTAAATAGTTGTCTTGGGGTCCACCTTCATCAAGATTGTCGTCCAAAGTGGTGAACACACTCTTGTATATCGTTACGGTGTTTTTGGGCTGAGGTAGGTTGGGGTCGACGACATCAGCTTCTACCAAGGCCACGGCCAAATAAAGAGCCAAAGCGCTTATAAATCTAGCAGCCATATTTTTTAATGTCTAATTTTGTTTTTGTAATATAGCTAATAATGTAGATGTTGTGTTTTTCACAAGCAAAAATAAATAACTAATGAAAACTGAAAGAAACTACATCCCTTTTAGCCTTTTTCGGTCTATGCTTTCAATTTGTCATCTGATCCGATCTAATTATGACATGATGAGGCAATTAACGAATGGCTTAGAATTAAACTGTCTAAAATAATATGACTCTCCTGTTCATTACCCAGTTATGCAGTTTTGTTTACTCTTTTATTTCTATTTATTTTATGGTACAGTATATTTGTCTATTACTGATTTTAGTGTTTAATTCCATAATGCTG
The DNA here is from genome assembly GCA_002751075.1 of Ichthyophonus hoferi. Lineage (NCBI taxonomy): Eukaryota > Ichthyosporea > Ichthyophonida > Ichthyophonidae > Ichthyophonus > Ichthyophonus hoferi. Next base: position 22,079 of record NAOQ01000596.1, read on the forward strand.
ACAATCCAATTCATAATTAATTAAATTAGTTATATATTCAACTTTTAAATCAGGCTAAATTGATTCGTCAATAGCTAACGAGACATACAAAAGAGGTTTATTTATAATGACATAATAGTGTAGTGCAAGATCGAGATAAGATTAGACAATTCTAGTGGGCTTCCGTGATCTTTTGTAAATTGTTTTGGCCAATAAGGATCTTTGCAATCGGTCGGTCTCATCTACTTTAATGAATACAGCTATCTGGGTGAGTGTTAATTTTGGTTAATACCCGCAATAAAAAAGGTCAGGAAAGTATAAAAAGAAGAAAGACAACTAAAAAAATCACAGTTTGCAACATTTTTTTCTTTTAACAACGGTACAATAAAAATTTAAACATAAACAAATTTCATCTTTTAGTATTTTTTTTTAACATTAGGCGTAGTACAAACGCCAAGATCATAAGAAGATTGCGACGAAGATGATGCATTCTATTTTTGGCACACGATGGTGTGTTGTGCCATTAAACATAATATTTAAAGCATTTTTAAAAAAAAATAGTGATACCAGATACTTGATACTTTTTTTGACATCTTAATATCTTTATTAGAATGTTAAAGCAAAAAAATATCTGCATCATTGGATCTGAACAATACTCAAGCTGTGCTAGTATCTGTCTTTGCACAGTTTGGGATTTTCCGATAGCCAAAAAATAGAATGAATAACAACAATATATATATATATATATATATTTGTTTCAAAAAGTCCACAATAAACGGGATAATACGTTTACTGATTAGTTATTCTTATATATATTAAAAATTCTCTCAAGTTACCTAGTAAAAAGTTTATGTTTCTTTACTTAATTATAAATATACTAGATTGTTTAGAATTTCATATTAGAGACGTCACCTCATATTGGCTTATACAATTTATGAAAGATCCATGAGGCTCAAGAGTTATCTGATTAGCCAATTACTTCATTAGCACAAATAATCAATACCAGTGAACTAGCCAAATTAGAGCAAATTTAAATAATTTGGTATATATATTACTGATTTTTAATTTTTAATTAAATATTTTAAAATTTTAAATTATATAACTTTGTGATATTAATAAATCATTTTATGTGAATTAAGAACGGTATTCCAGTACCTTGCCCGTTTCACCACTCACTAAATAGGCATTGGCTAACCCAGTATTCCAGGCAACCGATTGGTTGCTCAGACTTATTCGTATTGTATGCAATTCTCTTTTCTTTTCCTTATGATCTTGAGATATCTGGCCAAAAGATAATATTGGAACTGAGTTTTTCACCACGCTTAGATAGATTATTCTTGGTTATTGAGACTGCTTTTCTTACTTTCGATTATAGCGACCTTATAGGGGTTTTCGATCCAAACGATAATTTCGCGATCAAAGTCAAAATTATAATCTTCTTGATCAAAAGGAGAACAAATATATATATACATCAATAACTATGTAAATAATTTTTGAATTAGTCTATTTATTCTAAAGGCATTTTAATCTCTTGAAAACTATATTACATATCACAGATAACAAGAAAAAATTGAACCAATAGCTTTTTATTACAATAAAAGACGTAAAAGATTTCAATTTATTTGCTCTTCTTTTGATCAGGAAAAATATAATTTTGATCGCGAAACTGATAATTTGAATCGAAATCCTCGGTAAGATCAATAAGAAGTTATTGTCCAAGTATTGGTATATAACAGTGGCTAACTATTTCTTATACGCAACAGACCATTCTAAAATTCACGCATATATATTTAATATCTGACAAGCGTACAATATTTAGTGAGAAATTAGATAATATAATATAGGATAGGAGATAGATACCTATTTTGCCTTTTCCAATAATTTATATGTATATAATCAGTTTCCATAATAGGTAATAAAATTATTGTTTGCTTTTACAGCTTTTCAAACATCAAATTTATATTGTCTTTTAATTCCCTGGTGATAAGAATTTATCATTCAGATTTCTTTATTAGAAAGTCAGCTAGTCAAGTCTTACATATTCAACCCATTACGAAATATATAAATATGTGGGAGTTATGCTTGACACTCCTCTGTCTCAAACATTTTGCACACACCGCCAAACTGGGCCTCCCGAGTGAAACGGGCACGCCTGCGGGTTCTAACGCAATCATCCGAACATTCAGACCACTCGGTCCAGCTGGAAACACAGTCAATAGATTTACGCTTGATTAGAACCCTTGAATCACAGTAACGCACAGCAGAAAGGAAGTTATTGAAAGTGCCGCCGGTGGATATAACCTTATAATTGCAGGGCTTGCCTTTATCAGACAAGCCAGTACAGTAAGTCCCCCAAGGTTGGCTAGCAGCCTCAGTGTATCCAGGCATAGTGCTCTGAGCAAGCTCCCATTCCCTGGGAACGTTTATGGCAACATTTTGACAGCAATCATCACCACTACAGGAACTGTTAGAGTAAGGCTTGTTGGCAGGTGTGTTGTCAAGGACAGCATAGTGGTGCTCCTGGTCGTTTATAGTAACCTTGTATACGTTGGTTATGGCTTCCGCTCGATCCCATGTGTTAGAGTTCCTACTTGGCCTGCTAACCATCACTGCACCACAAGTCCTATCTGTGACGGCAAACAGTCGCTGTCCATATAACCTGACCCTCGTAAGCATAGGATACTCGCACTCAGGGTCCTTAACGAAATACGAATAACCTTGGCCTGAATCTGTGACTTTACAAGTATAGCCGAATGAGAATCGGCTAGAGACCAGTATGGCTTTGGTATCTGGGATGTCACGAACTATCCTCCACCTATCGTTGAGGGCGTAAAAATGAGGATCACAGACTTTCTTGGCTTGGTCCCTAGGATCAGCGTTGTTCACCATAGCATAATCTCGGCCTTGGTATGTAATAAAGTTAGTAATATTTGCAATTACAAAGGGCGCCTTCTCCACGGGGGCTAGTGTATCTTTTTTGATAAGGATACGATGAGGGAAGGTGACATTGGCCTTGATGCCAAGATTGTTGTCAATAATAAGTGGTAATCGAACAAAGTCTAACTGACGGTTAAATACACTATCGTGCAAAACAATATTATCAGTGCCAAACTTGTATAACTGAATGGCGATCCGGGTGTCTCGACTATCCTTGGCAGGTGACCAGCCTAACGGTAGTTTACGGAAACGCTTGTCATAAAATGCGCTCATGCTGATGGGTTGAAATGGCCATATATCGTCCAAAGTAGCAAAGATACTTTTGTATATTGTTACCTGGTTTTTAGGTTCAGGTTTGGAGGGGTCGTAGATAGAAGCGTCTACCAGGGATAAATAAAAAGCCAAACAGCTTATGAGTCTAGCAGCCATATTTTCTATTAACTATTTTGTTTTGTAATATAACTAATAATGTAGGTGCTTGTGTTTTTCACAAGTGAAAATAAAAAGCAAAAAATACTGATGGAAGCTAGGTCCGTTCCCTTTTATCTTTTCTCAACCTTTGCTTATCGTGGGCGTTAGTTATAGCGGCGTTCATTAATATAAATGGGGGTGTTCCTGTGACTTGTATTCGTTGAGAAGGAGAGCTAAGGCCGAATTAAGGGGCATTTTAACATGTTCCTTTGCATACACGGAGTAAGTACAGATATGCTATCATATTTTTTATTATTAAACAAATCAGCAGGACTTGCCTTAAACAGAATGCCATCTAAGCCATATGTTATCGGAAGTGTAAATTTTCATAGGTCACCTTGGATCGCCATTTAACTCAATAGATTCAACTGGCCGTTCTCCCAGGCTATATATGTAATAATAATAGCTAATACTATTGATTGATTCAAGTTATACAAAAAAATAAATACATAAATTAGACATGGAATATATTATAGCTATGCAAACTGAAATCAATATGTGTAAGTTAAGCCAGGGGCTGTATTAAATGAGCGGCTTTAACTTGATCTAATACTATTGTGCTCTTTTATGATCTATTTAACTATTCAATTAACTGATTTGTACCAATTCTTTCATGATCCGCCACTTGTTAGCCGAACTTCGGCCGAACTGTTTTCACTTGGAGTTAGCGGTCTTGCAACGATTATAAATAAATGACCTTTTAATATTAAAGGAATGACTTGACATAAAGATAATGTCAATAGGAACACTATCAATCTTTAAAGGAAGCTGGTAACATGTTCGGTTCAAATCGTTGGTCGACTGAGTTTGGCGAGAAAGTCAAGGTACAAATTATCAATGATATTCATTGAGCATTTGTTTTAAATGTTGATATTTTCACTAAGAAAACAATATATATATATATTATTTTTTTCAGTTTAACCTAGAAAATTAAATAGTAATGTCTTTGAAATATGCAATGATGACATAGGAGTACTAGATAGTCTTGAAATATGTCTATACATAAATATGTATTTTTTAGTAGATTTCTTGTCCTTTTTATTCATTATATAAAAAGGTAAATATAGTCAGCTCTTCATTAAATATGGAAGGTATTATCTTTAAAAGGAGGTGATCTTCTGGGGTATTTTAATGTATTAATTATGGGCGCAAGAGTTCCGCCAACTGATGCGTCACCTCGGATATGTCAGTGTCAACAGTTTTCATAGTACCCAAAAGGAAAGAACTAAAAATAAAAATTAGCTAGAGAAACCATAAACATTGCCTATGTTTTTAAGTGTTGCTTTTTATTTAAGCCAATTACGGGTATACAGAAAACCCCTAGTGATACCAGTTACTCACTGGTTCTTTGTCAAAAAAGATAGAGGTTAATGAACCAGAAAGACCATAATATTTCCCAAAAAAAGGAAATATGATTAATAAATTAATGCTATTTATATCTGCCTAAGATAAAGTAAATTACGCAGATGTGTAAGGGACTAGGAATACTTTACTGAATAATTTTATACTCAGTTCCCTGAAACCAATTTCAAAAACGTTGCTTTTATCTCAATGATCTTCCAGCCCTAGCCGACCTTAGTTGATACAGGATCCGATAGATTTATTGGCTATAAACTTTTACAGAATGCATTTGTATTGGCTTAGTAAACTTACCAAAACTTGATCAGCGAATTCTATTATAGATGAACGGAACGACAATGTGTACCAGTGCGATTAAGTCCATAATCCAGGTTTTCTGGTATCACTATATTATATTGTCTGGGTGAAATACACTATCATAACTACCAGGCTATGTCTCTCTGATTTTCATAATATTTGTGTTTCTCTTGTAATACTAGGTATGTCATCATTATGTTTTATCAGAAACTTATAATTGGTATGCTGGCTAAGCTAACCTCACCTGAAGGGGTCCCTGAAACACCTCGGAAGGACTTATTAAGCAATTTTTCGTTTCTACCTCGGTTATCTTATCTTAGGCTTATTTACTTATCTTAATTCAGCTTAATAGTCTTCAAAGTATTACATAGGTGGAGGAAAACTTGTGGAGAATATAGGATGAATAAATGGTCTAACACATACATAATAAGTTTAGAATTAAGATTAAGAACTTAGTTAGATGTATATTAAATACAGTGTCTTTGTCACACCTTGTGCAGGTGCTATGGGGTAAATTTGTGTATTTATGTATGTATGTATACATATGTTAGTGTACCTGGCGCTGATTCTCTTCAAGTGTCTTTGTGCATATGCACTATATTAGTATATACACATATATACATGTACCTATATGAGGTAGATGAAGGGCAAGCCAAGAAGAATTTTTTTCTCTTTCCCTCTTATATTTGCATATTATTATATATTTTATACCCTGAATATTAACTATAAATATCACATACCGCTTTATTGAATTTACTTTATGCAGACAAATAACAATGGACAGATAAAGGGATTAGAGCAGATTGATTTGGATGACTTTCGCTTTGGGTGTACACTGAAGAAAATACTTGAGATATGGAGGGAAAAGTATACTACTAGTAACTATAGGACAATAGGTATATTAATAAAGACTAAGGGTATAATAATTATACAAATAATAACTGTAAATACCGTAGCCATTTAAATACACCTCCCTGTCTGTATTTATTAAAGAACCTTCACTGGGGCATATATTATGTTATAATTTAATATAGACGTGCATTGTATGTTTATTGTCTTATATTTGTACTAGTTGGGTTTGATATAGCTCTTCTTTCAAAAGGACAAGTTTGTTACATTTGACCCACAAACAAATCAATATTATAGCCATTATCTTTACAACACATTACTTGGCAAAAGCTTGAACGTTAAACTCAACTCAGATTCAATGCTATAAGTAGAAGTTCAATTTCAAAAACCTTCACTATTTACTTACCTGACAGAAAGCAAATATTAATTGATAACCCCAGTATGGAAACTATCAATATTACTAAGTTATAGGAAATGATTTTATGTTGCTAGGATTTAAGCGATGGTTACCTATATACAATTACTTTATCGTACAATATATAGTAAATTATTTTACGTGGTACTATAATATAATATAATATAATATAATATAATAAAGTATAACATAAAATTTATTAAAATACCCAACATCGCATAATATTACATATAATATATTTTATAATGCTGTAACTCTATTTTCCTATACACCAGTACACTATATTGCATCCCGCATATTTGTTATTAATATCTAATTGTTGCACATTCTTAAAACACTCTAGGCCAATCCAATCGCCTTAATTATTTTCCAATTTTTCTCCAATTAATATCTTATTATAGTAATAAATAGGCGATTACCTAATTAGTACAGAGATTGCACAACATACTTAACTTAAGATAATAGTAATAATAGTAATGAAATGTTTTACATTCCTGGTCCTTTATTAAATGGAGGCAGTTAAATTTTAGTGTTTTTCTTTTCCTTATCTTACCTTTTTTTCTGCTCTCCTTCCCTCTATGTAAGTACTTGTTTTTATGTATAGACGTAGACATGCTTCATTATCATCTTTAAGATGTAAAGTAGCCCTTAGGTACAAACATGTCTCACCCGTGTACTAGAAGATGAAGAGATGACCAAAGGAAAAGCAGGAGATACATTATAGTGTGAGGTGGATGGAGGGGAGGAAATACTGTATATTATAATATGATATACTGCACTATAATATACTGCACTATAACACACCAAGATATACTCTTAAGTAGATTGATATAGTAAAACATCATGTACTATAATATACTCATATAATAAAAGATATTACACTATACTATACTGTACTATACTATACAGCCCTATTTTATACTACTCTACACCTTACCATAATTAATATTCTTTACTCTTCCCCTCCCTAAGACCATGCTAAGGTATCTTGTTCAATTCCCACGGGCTGTCCTAAGGCTCAATAGGCCCAGGGCCCCTTGGGGTGGGCTGTTTCACCTTGCCAACCTGAATAGTCCCATAGTACTCCCTCTACCACCCTACCTGGCCTATGGCACCACCCCACATATATCAACACTCCCCTATATAGGTGTGTGTGAAAATACTATTAAGGGAAAGGATATAATTTTTATTAAACTTAGGAATCATTATATTTGTTGTGTGAAGGACCAGGAGGAAGGTAGGAGGATATATGACTTATATGCAACCACTCTTAAAGATCACAAGTTAATACCAATAAGGACAAAGACTAATTGGGAGAATTTGGGGAAGAACGACCCATGGAGGCTGGAAACTGCGGGAAAATAAACGAAGTCTTTGAATGGTTTAATAAAATAAAAAGCAAGTCATCCAAATACCATAGTGTTAGATTAGATAAAAGTAAGGTTAGTAAAAGATATAAGAGATTGGTATGCTGAATACACAGACCACACAGGTACTACAAAATATAATGGTTATTATTATACTAGTGCCTTAGAGGCAGCCTTGGAACACGATTGTCTAGTTAGAAAGACATTGTTAACCAAGGTACAGAAAGTCAGACAACTTAATTTTCGAATGAATGAAGACTACCTCACTATAGATGAGTCACTCAAACTGGATTACCACTCTTTGATTGGCGTAACTAAGGTTGGTTGGAATAGATTAAAACCTTATGTGGCCACACAATATTATGACAATAACAATGCAAAGGTATATATTGGCTGCCATTTCACTCCAAGAGAGGCAGCAATGGCCTATGACGAATGTGTTTTAGAGCTTTGGACCAACAAGAAAGACCCCAGTATGCCTTATCCTCCCACAGATTACAGCTACCAATTACAAGAACCAATTCCACTAACTAGACATCAGACAGAATAATTGTATCACATATCACACTCTTTTTAGGCCTTACACCTGTTATACTACCGATCAACAGCGAAACCTAAGTGATATGATTGGCATATAGCCATCTCTAGAAACCAGTGGTTCTACTATGCTTTTTGGTTGCTATGGAGTATAACGTATCCTGAGTGAAAAGAGAGTATATAGGTTTTAATATAGAAAGATGGGAGTAAAATAAAATGAGATATTGACTGGTTCAGATATCTGAGATTGTGTTTATTTCCATGAATTGATTGGTTTAATATCATTGGTATGTAATGGTGAATTCCCAAGTGTGGAAAGAATGAAATAGAAAATAAACCTATATTTTAATCAAACATTTGGTAAGTGCAAAGAAAACAAGAATCCCTACCTGTATGGGATTGGGAGGGTTATTTTATTAGTAAACAATTCTTATAAAACTTATATAATGTACTCACAGATTGTTGAGTTTTTTCTCGATAAGTAAAGTTCTAGCATGTTGATATGATATTGCCATTAAGAATTATACTGATGTTATATTACCAATTTTTGCAACCTGAAATATAATAAACTAATTGTTAGGTTGATCAACTTATACTTGTTTGTGGCCTCTTAATGTGTACGTGCTCATACAGGTAGATTTTATAGTTTCATTTAGAGCATTTTGAAAGGGTCTTCTGTCACTAAATTTGTTGAAATATGTATACTACGTTACAAATTAAATTTATTAGAATGGGAGGAAGTTGAAATATTAATAAGTTCATTGGCTAAATGACTTACTATCAATAATAATGTATAAATACAGAATTAAGAGTACCCAATCTGTTTCAGGCAGAACCCGTTTCCACTTTCTAAATATAGTAATTATATATATATATATATAATACTTTAGAAACCCAACAATCATCAACTAGATAATTATAACTACAGCTACTTTACCTATGTTTTATAGGTAGCTTTTATAACACATTATAAAATCTTTGGTAGTCTTAAGATACTCCTTAAAATAAATATTTTAGTACGTATATAGAGTCTGGCCCGTCTAAATACCCGTGGTACTTTAAACATTTTAAAAATTGATTGCGAGTCAGTTGAGTCTATACCCCATATTCCCTTCCTCTCCTTCTGTGCAATTATTTCTGCTTGAATACATTGTCGAACAAAGAGAGAGTCTCGTTGAGCATTGGCGTGACATGATAGTTGCTGTTGTTGCTGTTATTGCTGTTGTTAGTATGTGAGTATCTCTGGTAGTTTGGGTTTAGTTTACAAGGTAATAATTGTTATGGTTGTTAAAGTTGTTATTGCTTGTATTAATTGCTATGAGTAACTGATAGAGATAGATGGATACATAAAGAGAGATAAAGAAAGGAAGATTTATATATAGATACATACATGCACATACATACATATACATGTACATATATTTACATACTTACATATTTACATACATACATACATACATACATACATACATACAAATATACATACATACATACGTACATGTTGTGGTTGCTGTTGCTGTTGGTGCTTGCGTTGTTGTGGATGTGGTTGTACACCTATTGTGTTATCAAATTCTTCCTTGGCTGGTGTATATGTAGTGGGATTGCACGCTCTGGCAAGTCCTTGTCGTAATAGTTCAAGAGTAACATTAACACGTCTGCGAAAAAATGACTGTATGTATAGAAGGAATAAAAATATCGTAAATAAGTAGTGTTTAATAATGTTAGTATTGGTCTTAAAGTGTGTTATAGTAGAAAATATGGATAGAGGGGAATGTATGGGAAAAAGTCAGCTAATATATTATAAAATTATACTTATTATACTAAGAAAGAATTAAATATATAGGTTTTGTTGTAGTACTATATAGTCACATATGCATTATATATTATACAATTATATTTTTTATATAAGCATTACGCCAATAGGTATTTCCCAACTCTATAAAGTGTACAATGTTTAATAAAGTAATCAATTCTATTGGTACAAAGTCATTTGCAGAGAATGCTTCACAGACGCAATCAAATATCTTTCTATATTGGTTATATAGAAACTAAAATTTATAAAATTCCTTCACCATTACCGTTGAATATAAATCTCAGTGTCTTGAGCAAGAATGGAATTGGACAAATAAAATAAAAAAGAATGAGCTGAGTGTACTATAAACACTGGCGGAAACAATGCATGGTGAATAAGAGAATAGAGATTTATAAAGGCGGTTTATTATTGAGGGATTCAAGCATACAGCTGCTACCGAGTCTATCTTGGGTATATACATTGTTAAATATTAAATATTAATTACCATTGGCTATACTAAATCAAAACCAAAATAAAAACCTTGTTATTGATGTGATATCTTAAATTTGGGTATTTAATCACCACTTTATCTAAAGTTTAAAATATTTTAAAATCAAAATTATCTAAAGAAAAATGGTATATATATAGCAATAGGATATAACAAACCTACCGGTTTATACCACACTATACACTCCATACCTCTCCCACGATCTGGAGCTATAAATACCAATCAGTATGGGTAAAGGTTATGGGTTAATATAATACAATGTATTGTATTGTAATGTAATGTAATGTATTGTATTGCATTGTATTGTACTGTATTGTATTGTATTGTATTGCATTGTATTGTATTGTATTGTATTGTATTGTATTGTATTGTATTGTATTGTATTGTATTGTACTCTATTGTATTGTACTCTATTGTATTGTATTGTATTGTATGGTATTGTATTGTACTGTATTGTAGTGTATTGCACTGCATTATATTATATTATATTATATTATTATATTGCATTACATTATATATATTATATTATATTGCATTATATTATATTATATTATATTATATTATATATTAGATTATATTATAAGAAAATAAACACCAATAAAATGTCAAACAATATAATAGAGCAAAGAAGACAAGTCTCGTTGATAGTGATAGATTAGATCAATAGATGTACCTACCAATCAGCTGTAGTCTAATCCGCCGACCTACGAGCACGTCGTTAAGATATTCCAGGGACCCTCTCTCTAATAGGGCCCCACTAAGGTAAATTTCCAGGCCAGGCCCCGCTGTATTGATTGGTATACTTTAATGCTATAAAACCATTAATTACATATATTGGCTACTGTTTATTTTCTGACCAATGGACAGCAGCAATTAAAAGATAGTAAAAAGATGGTTATCGTACACTATAGTATAATAGTTTAATAACACATTCTATGTATGATGTATGTATAATGTATGTATGAATATAAACGAGACATGTAACTAATTATAAAGTAATATAAGTGGCGTTGTATAATTTACTGAACACGTATGCATTGCATTAACAAATTAACAGATAGTAGCTTACGATGTAGTTTCAGGCCCAGTATTCTCCATAGTCTATGCCAGTGGGAGATATGTTGTACTATGATAGTACAGGAGGAAGGGGTAGTGAGTTGAAGGAGGGAGGGGAGGTGAGTACCACCCGAGGGGAGTGATGAGCCCTATGAGACAAAGAGAGAGAGAAAGAGAGAGAGAGAGAGGGAGAGGAATGTAGGTAATAAAGAAGGGGGAAAAAAACAGAAAAGAGAGCAGAAATATAAATAGAGTGCATTAGATCGTGATTAATAAAAAGTGGTATTAAGAAGCAATTGGCAAAAACTAAATAGAATAAAGACATAGAGAGATGAGATAAATTCACTATTGTTTCTATTAGATATAAATTGCATAGCTTAAGGTAGGATATTAATAAATCTATACTAATTTCTGATTTTTCTTTTAGAAAAGGCAATAGAGTTATGTAAAGATGGCTTTAAAAAGAATACTACGCAATTTAACTACTAATAATAACCAATTGAAAACATAAAATAAAAAATAAACCAATACAACAACCAAGACAAACACACACTTAAAAATACATAGAGATGTTGACTCTCTCTTTTAAGGTGACGATTACTACTACGCCACCAATGAAATTCACAACGCGTCAACTATTACCGTTGCTAAGCAACAATCAAAGTACTCAATCAATTGCCACGACAGTTTCAAATCCTACATTACTCTATCTACCATACAACTGCAATATTTATTTATGAATACCAAGTGGTGAATATAACTTAAAAATACGAACCAATAAAATCGGTGATTTACATTTATAACACTAAGGCGAGTTTCGAGTAGTTTGGTAGGAAGGGAAGATGATTGGCGCTTAATTTGTGTTATTAAACCAACCAATGAAGCTCGTCGGATAAATTCAGAATCGGCTATTGATTGGTTGGTTGGGTAGTGAACATGCTGGATGACATAAGAGTGGCATGACGTATGAGATGGGAAGGCTTTAGGATAGGGTATATGAGAAAGGAAAAGAATATATATATATATATATATATATATATGTATGTGCATATGTATTGTATATTGTATATATATGTGTTTATGTATGCATATATGCATGCAAATAAGTAAGTAAGTAAGTAAGTAAGTATGTATGTATGTATGTATGTATGGTAAGATATAATTGTTATATGTGACTGAAACAATTGTCTTTATACCAATGAATGTGTGGTCTTTTTTTAGTGGTTAAATGACCATATTAATGAGTGTGTATTAGTTAATGTTTCTAATACTGTTAAATAAACGGGTTTATTTAAATATCAAAAACATAGTTAAATATTTTTTGAAAGGTTGCTTGTAATTATGTTTATAATAGAAAAAAAGAAATAGTAAAAGAATGGGTATATAAGAATATAGATGAAAAAAACTAAAAGCAAACGATGGATAGAAAGAGCGGGAGAGAGAGAGAGAGAGAGAGAGATAGAGAGAGAGGGGGAGAGAGAAAGAGAGAATGTGTAGAAACCAATACAGAATGAGCATACCAACCCTAGGCCGTAAGCTACCATCAATAGACCCAATAGCCCTGCTACATTAATAGCAGTCTTTATCTCTCTGATATGTTCATCTATAATCACACTGACCCTGGTAGATATATGCATATTAACTTTTTTCTTATCCATGTTCCTGTCGGTGCTAATGTTAGGATCATTGTTACTTTTTATTTCTACCATATTTGAGCGCTATTTTATTTTGTTATTAGGTTATTATGTTATATCTATTCTCGTTTAGGTGAGGTGAGATAGTGCGGTATTATGTCATGTTAGAATAGACTAGTACATGTTCTTTCATACGGAAATACTAAAAAATAATTGTTAATTATAATTATGAACAATATCTATTGGTAAAATATATACAAATACAGGTATATATGTATGTCTATAGTATATAATTTTTTATAGACTATATTATATATAAAAATAAATGTTGCGTGTTTATATATTATATTATATTGTATGTGTTATATATATTGTTATTCTAGTATAGTACGACCGTAAATAATTTCAATAAAGCGCAACTAAAAAATGAGATGGTGTTAAATGTGGCTCATTTATAATGTTTAATAATTTATTATATGCTTGCTATTGGAAAGGTGTATTTAAATATATATATTAAAATATAACTTAAACGTTTTATACTGTAATAAATCTAACAAAACTATTTGCATAAAAATGTGAAAATTGAGAGGGAGGGGGGAAGCTCATAAAACCACTTAATAAGAGTTTAAAATTGAAAATAAAATACTCTGTGTAGCCTATTTAGTAAATAGAATTTTATATATAAAAATATTACTGAAATTATATACTGTAAACCAAATAACTGAAACTCCAAGCATTACCATAAATATACGTGAGAATACTATGCTATGCTATTCCATTTTTGTGAGAAATTTGAAACAATCGTTCAAAACAAATCCCCACATTTGGGGTATGACGTCATTAATCAATATATATAGTTTTCTATTGGTCATAGGTTCTCCATTCTAAAATCCCCCAATTTTCATTTTTAGCAACCCCTTACCCCACAACTCAAAAAAACAATTATAATCATATCGTCGTCGCACTAACCATACCGCCTTAAATGCATGCTTAGCCAATGTACAACAACTATGATTTCATTTGTAACTATTCACCAATAAATAACCTGAAAATTACCATATAAATTTGCTAATCCAATAGACTAGGGCAACTAAATATTAAATTTGTTTTAATCTTAATACTATGACCATAATTATATAGGCATTATTAGTATCATTAGAGATTATGACCACATGTACATACTCAACCTAATAGTAATTAAAATACTATTATATATATGTATATTATTATACTGAAGTGCAACTATTATAACTTTTATGCACCTATCTAGCAAGATAACATTAAAAAATAATGAAACGTACTCACGAAAATGCATCCGGAAAAAATACTGATGAAACATACCCAAAAGGAGACACAACTAATTTTAATTCTCCCCCAAAACCTAAGAAAAAAAAAACAAAGCCTAGTGGCGCAGGCAAGAAAAAGGTTCCTGTCACACAAATACGTATGGAAAAAGGGTGGGGGAAGGTTGGACATCAAAAATTAATCTCAGAGTATCATACAATCACAAAGAAAATAGAAGCAACGCGTGTGGATATTCGTATTTCTTCTAAAGAGAAAGAAGAAATTATATCAGAACTAGAGACCCAGTTGGAACATATGGGCGGACTGCACCGATACCAAGCAGCGTCCAAGAGAGGAGAGAAGTTGCATGCTGGATTTAACACAGCCAAATGGATGGTGAAAACACTTACAGAATTGGGTTTAAAAGCGAAAGTCAATAAGCTAAAAGTAAAGCTTCGCCTCCTTGATGTTGGTGCTCTTGGTGAAAACTATGCCAATGAGAGGGCCTGGATAGAATGCTTTGCACTAGACATGAACTCACAACATCCCTTTGTTCATCAGCTTGATTTCTTTGACCACCCATGCACAGAGCCAAAATATGATGTTGTTTGTCTCTCTCTTGTTGTGAATTTTGTTGGTGATGTGAAACAACGAGGACAGATGCTTCAAAAGGCTCGCTCTCATCTTTGTGATGGTGGTCACATGTTTCTTGTACTACCTCTTCCATGTGTAGTTAATTCTAGATACATGACGGAAGAACACCTTCTACGTATCCTAGCACACATTGGCTTTAAGATGGAAAAGAAACATCATAGTAACAAGTTAGCATTCTATTGTTTCTCTATTATACAACCAGCCGAAATGATTGAAGGGAAAGTCAGTTTCCCTAAACAGGAACTAGCTGCTGGCGGCCAGCGAAACAACTTCTCTATTGTTTTATAATTTTAATGTAACAATTTTAATTGAAAGAGAACGCTGTCTGATCAGCTTAACGACATTTGATTGATCAAAATTATATTTAAAATTATTGTAGATTTTAGTCGATTCCCCTCTCTCGCCTCTCTTTTTCATTCATTTCCCATATTTTTCTATTTTTTTATTTTTTTACCGTTCGCTGTAATATCACTATATATCTTCTTGAAAAAATATTTTTCGTTAAAAAACAAGTGTATTAATGAAGGGAGACCACACTATTATGCCCTGTGTAAAACTTTGGAATGAATACTTGACATAATATATTATTTTATTGGACTACAATAAATTAATTACCTCCACATAATAGGCTATAAGGGCAAACACTGCAAGATTTAGTATTATTCCCATTGATCCATACATAAATCTCAATTAACAAAATTCTTCTGTTTGTGGCACATATACCTTAATATGTTATGATATCACTGTTTTACCCAAATATTATTATAACAATTATTATTTATCTGTCTTCTTTTGTCTTCTCCCTTCTATCCAAACTCCAATAGATTGGTTTGACTCTGCTTGGTCCCAATAATTTGACTGTAAATCATGCAACTTAATAAATAGATTTATTGACAAAATTGCTTCCACATTTGCTGTTTTTCTCACTTTCTATATATTTCAGCCTGCATAGTAATCTTGTCCATTATGAATGGCAGCCACAATTACAAGCAGAGCAGAGAAATAAAGGCAAAAGAACTTTATTCCCAATAACGGCAGAAATACAAGAGGATGATTCTGCCATAGAAAGAGCCCTTTTATCATGTCTGAGTATAGCGCACCGTATATATAGTATAAGGTATATATATATATACTACTCAGACAATCTAATTATCAATCAATATTCTTGTGTTACGGAATTAATTTCTATCAGTATCTGTGTCAGTTCTAGCGACTTACCCACAACTGTCAGATCTCCAATTGTACATTTGATGGGTTGTTAATGTTGCTGGACCAATGGTAGTAATAGTCACTTGATTGAATCTGTCTTTAAGGTTCAATTGTTGTAGTAGAGGTTCTATAGAAGGCCCATAAACCAACTATCCAGGTAACTATCTGTAGTAATTGTATCTCTGTTTCAATTTATAAGGAATCCATGAATGGATTCGCTTGTGTGCGAATGTGGAAATTGCCCAATGAGATCGACCAGTAAGGGGTGATATATTGCGATATAGATAACAACTATTGTCACTATTTAATGTTAGTAAACAGTCCTCTGAGTTCTGAACGAGCGAAAGATCTGGACACTATTTACCATATACGAGTGCTAACGATGGATTAGATATTGCAATAACAATGTGGCTATTACATGCATATAATTAAACGCAAATTATTTGTGTGTTATGAGAAATTCAAATTTTTTATATTTTGTTTTTCTACTCCTTTCCGCGTATGCGTGAATGGATCCTTTATTTTTTTTCTTTTTCTTTTACATCTCGTTTTATTACCAGTGTTAACTTTCCTAATTAACACCAATGTTGCTAAGTTCAATAACTTACGTGGAGCCAATCATAAATATTCGTATTAGCTAATCAAATTCACAATAGGTCACAGAGACCCACTAGAATTGTCTGATTTTACCACAATACTTGAATCATATTATATCCCTATTTAGATGGTAAATTAACCCATTTCCTCATTTGATATTATATATTGCATATTATGACAAGAATTGATCTAATTATTGTAGAATGATATTGAATTAACTAAAATAAGACTAATCATTATATTACCATGTGTTATTAAATATTGGCTGAACTATGGTTCATTCGGAGTGAACATCTTGTAACCGCATATATATACTACTTAGATAATCTAATTATTGTTAATCCTGAATTAAGGGATTAACTAATTTAGACTGTAACTTTTTTTACCCATGTTGTGTATGACTATATTCGACCATCTATAAACTAATTAATTAATTAAATAAAAGCTATTGGAGTATTCTTTACTAATTATTTAATTTATACTAAAAACGTTTTTACATATGTTGTATATGTAGTTATCTATATTTGACAAACTATCTCATATTAAATTAGTTCGACCACACTGTTAATATCTCGCATCAAAACTGTCAGACGATATTTTTCTTCACTAGGTACAACATAAGCTATACCCAGATCTAAGTCATCGACCATAAATGAAATAGCTCCGCATTGACACAATTGTACCCCCACCGTTGATCTCTCCGCTAAACATTGTGTACAACCAGTATATGGTCTACTGTACTTACTTATAGACCCTGCATAAAGGGATTGATTAACCCCTGAAAAATACCAACCACAATTTTCTTTTTTGTGAGAATTGTAGTTGTCTGGGTCAATATTTAATGGTGCTATACCAACCATAATATTTCTATGAGGGCTGACCAAGTGTACTCTTAAGATACTGTTTAGTTTAATCTCTGGACCCAATACAGTACAATTCCAAAAACATGTTGTTTGTGCTGTACGAGTTACCCTTTTCCCGTTGTCCTCTAACTTATAGTTCGGCCCTAGGGAGAACGTTTCTGTTGACTTTTCTGGCAGCAAAATGTTTACCAGGGTATTAAGACAATAAAAATCGGCTTCTTCAGCCAATTTACTTCTATCTGAGATAGATAGTATGCTTGTGTCAAATTTATTATCTCTAAGGAAATTGAGAATGTGTTGGAACAAAGTAGGGTCTCTGTCAATAAAGTTTCCATCGCAATCACTGTATGTTGTGTTCCAGCGGCCTGAAAACCTTGTAGTAAAATAGGAACTCTCAACTACGGTAGAAGTCAGTATGTACAGCGTAGTAGTAAAAAGAGTGCCACGTACATTGAGTATTATACGTGGTGATAGGTCTGGTTTCTCGGTTTTCCTGATAGGCGTATAATGGCTGTGCGTTTTTTCTTTTAGTTCTTGGTCTAATGATGGTAATGATACACGCAAATCAATTTTTGTTTTTCTAACTAGTGAAATTTGATGACATAAGCGACACTGTATAACTTGGTATGGGATAATAGGCGAGGTCATCTTTAGGATTATTGACACTGTTGGAAAGTAACATACTATCAGTTGAGTACAATACAATATACTGTCAAATAAAGGGGAAAGCGCTGATTAGATAAAACGTACAAGCAGACTAATATTTGAAAATGATTTGATAAAGGTTTATCCCAATAAAACCTCATAGCTTACAGTATTAATACAGGTGAGAGCAAATGTAAACATGCTAATTGTTGATAAGATAAAGAAAAAAAGTTGAACTTTGGCGACCATTTTATGTCTGCCAAAACTGGTAACATATAAACTAAAATATACATTTGAATTTAAATGTACTTGATTCTATCAAGTGTTAAAAATTATTTTTGATTAACTTCAGTATGATTTTACTTTGAGCATTTTGCATTTTTATAATTACTCATTTGAAATATTGTTACGTTAAGCGAAATAATGCGATTAAATAAATATCTTATCTGTGACCGATCAGCGATTAGTTGTAATCGAATCGACTAATGGAATAATAGCTTCAGATTGCGTTTTTAACATATTGGGTGGAAATATTACTGTTTGCACATTTTTCATAATCAAAAATATGTAAGTTCTTTTTAAAAACTTATGTGTAAGCTAATGAAAATAAAGAAATACAGTTAAAAATATTGCCTCACCATCTGATATTTTTTAAAAAGCAATATTATAACATTTTCCTGCTCAAAATCCTGTTCAATTCTTACACTTTTTTTAGTTTTCACTTTTCCTATTGACTGTTGTTGTTTCCTCCAACTTTTTAGCCAATAATAATTACATCTCTAATCAATTTCCCAGATTTACCATTGGTCATCAAAAGAAAATATTTGAATACATTGATATTTCCTGGGCATAATTAGTATAATTAGCTACTATTTACTATAATGGCAATTTATCTGGAATTCCCTAAGTTGAACCATATCAGTATAATAATTATATACATATATAGAACTAAAAAAGTAATAAATAAAATCAAAAATTGCCTCCTTCTGTGTGTTGTTTTCTTTATTAATTGTAATAATTACATAGTTGGTCTTGAGAAGGACCCGTCTGTAAATATGTTAAGAGATCAAATAGTTAGTAATGTTACTTTCACAACAACAAAGGCCATGCTAGGTAATTGCTATGATAAGTTGTGCTCCTATCTACATTTTAATCTAGTTATATCTCCTATTCTGATATAAGATATTCTTTTAAAACTCACTAATACATATAAACACATGTCATGCATACACAATCATAGTTTTATAGTTTCTCATTTATACCTGCTTGAAAATCTATTGTGTTAATGGCTGACTTTTGCACGACTCCCATCTCCTCATTTCTTACATATTCCTAATGTCCCTAAAACACATCCTTACAACTACTTATTATCACTAATGGATTATACATTGTATCATCATAGTAGTTTTTTGTAAATAAATAAGGTTATACCCAAAACCTTTCTTTATATATAATGGCATATCAACTGTAGTACAAAACATGCAAGACGGGGTTAGAAGAATCAACCTAGATTAGACAATTACTAATACTTCTCTTATAATAGTATCATCATATATCTACATTCTCTTGTGTCATTTGGTATAGATATATATGGTAGAAAAAAGGACTGTTGATTTAATTTAGGTATTTCTTTAGCTATGATCATTTAATAGTAATAACAATTACTCTGTTTATGTAAAGGAGACGTTGAAATACCTCTTAATTGGGTATTTTCTGAATTCTGAATGAATATAAGTCACATTCATTCCGATTTTTTTTCACTTATTTGTAACAAAATATCTATGTACAATTGTATAGCTGTGTACCGTGTACCTATATAACTACGGAACCTAATGGTCAACGAACCATACAAGCTTTATTTATACCCTACAATAT
>NAOQ01000597.1:13043-26666 GCA_002751075.1 Ichthyophonus hoferi
CTCCATCTGTAAGCCATAGTGTAGTATTCCTACCCAAAAAATAATTGCGCACAAGGAGACATTTTGTCCCTTATTGACTGGAACGTTTATCTAGTTCTGCCAGACTTCTTTTATCAATTGACAAATTACGGGGATTGAAACGTGAACGTTTTCCTCAGAGTTTCTCCTGTATTCCCTTATGTGAGAGAGAATTGTCTTCCCTATAAACCGAGTTAATTTTCTCCAGGATTGAACTATTATCGTTTGTTTTGTTTTCCTTCCTTCCTTTGCAAACACCAACCGAAATATTAACGGTGAGTTTGACAATCCTTTCTGCTTTTTCATTTTGTAAATACTCACTTGGTTTATGTTTGTTATTATCGAGATCTCTGAAATGGTCTTATCTAAATTTAAAAGCCTGAGGATGTTTTCAAACCTTTCTCTTGGGTTTGTAGTTTTTTGCTTGGCCATGTTTATTTTAATTTGTTTTTTCGTTTTTACAAAATATAATTCTAATTTTTCAACATATTTCCAAAATATCTTGAATTTGTTTTTCCATTGGCGCTCTTTTATGTCACCAATCAACAATCATCATTCTCGTGCGGAGGATAGATAATGATAAAGATACAACTCTAAATCAATCCAATTATAAAAATTGCCTTAATGGCCCTTGATCTCTATACTAACCTAATCTGTGGTAACATCTAATCATATTAAGCCTTTGTTGACGTACGGTTACATTCCCTTCGATTATAACATAAATTGGTAAATGAATACAGTAATGTCATATACTATATTCAAGAATTAAGACTATTTATTTTTGTCTCTTATTGAATCTTACTGTGTATTTCTAGCCATTTAGCGACACAATATAACCCATTCAAGTAATCGTAAGCCCTTAAATTTGGTTGTCAACTTGAAATCAATTATCAATCTTATTTATTATCACAACACAAACATGCTAGCACCATCCTATATAGGATTCAACTTATGTCTAGAGCATAACCTGTACACTAATACAGTTTGTGGTGTCTAAGGAGATAGTTTCCGGACAGGAAGGCAACAAGGGCTACAGGTACCAGATAATAGAGAGTGACAAACATGCTGTCTCCAAACCAAAACTGAGTGAATATTTTCAATACCGCTAAGGTACTGAGATGGAACACCGCTCCACTCAGGGTAGGGGTGTAGGCATTGAGGTTAACACCCATGTAGATCCACTATGTATGTATGTAGGTAGGTAGGTGTGTAGGTATGTATGTGTATGCAGTGTTAGGGATTTGCTAACCTAAATGGTGCACAATAAATATGATCTTGTATATGTTGAGTATACATACCATTATATATATGTAAAGGTTTATAATGTCCATGCAATATCGATATAGACACTCCCCGTCTCTACATAAGGTGGGTGTATAACGTACATAGCAAGATACTTCGTAAAATAAAAACTTTAACAAACATAACTATGCATAACATACACTATTATATGTGGACAAACGCGAAAAAAAGAAAAATAAATAAATAAAAAAGAACTGTAGGATATGTTCGTTAATACTCATTGGGTATAACTATGGAAAGAGAGTATTGATATAGGCGATATAGGAGGTAGGGTAGTAGTATAATGTATACCATTGCAATAAGGAGGACTAAGGGAGAGGCACAGAGGGCAGTGAAGACCATAGCGTTGAAAGCGTTAGCCTGCACAGGAGGGGAAGGGAAGGTATAGGCTAGGCTCTTCTGCATAGGGGAGACATCCTCTGTATGTATATAATGGTAGGATAGTATGCACAAGTGTCGTTGAGCAAGGAGGGGGAAGGTGATAGGAGTGAAGGTAAGTAGATAAACTAGTGTTACTCCTGACTTATTGTTAAAGACAAGAGGAGAAGGAATGCATAGATTGAATGTAATATACAATATATCTATATATATATGAAATAGGTATATTATTATGGTCTGTCCTAACATAGACATAAGATACATTACTAACTCCCATTAAATGTGAATTTAGTTGTATTTATACTATAATAACACACATGTATACACACTATGGTTAGTCATACATACCTTACAATACAAAAAATTAGAAAGCGCGTTTGGTAATTAATAATAATATTCAACATTTGTTTTGGGTCAGGTAAGATTCTGCTATTTTTCCCTTGTACGTATTTCAAGGCCCAATGATATGTCAGACATATCATGTCATCTATCCTCTTAGCTCAACCCATCTTATATAAATACAGAAGTGTTGTCAAATGTAGTGAATCAACACTAACTTATCTTAAATAAAGTGCCGCACGGCTGAACTATCTAACTACCTAAGGTACACATATGATTAAGGGAAGATCTGCCTGACCCAAACCTTGAGAGGTACCATATTATATAATACACATACTTTAATTAAGCACAAAATAACACGCACACGTGTACTAATAGAGTGGAGAACCTAATTTTTAATACATTATAATAGTTAACCAAACAAAACAAAGATTACTTAGGCTATATATCTCTTGCTATAGTATTGAAAACTGTTCAATACAACAATTTTTTAAATGTATGAGTATAGACAAAAGAGGATGGGAGTAGTAATACATACGCGAATCGTATGTTATACCAGTGGCAAGATTCACAAGACCAACTTTCCAGGCTACAGGGGCTGCCACTGAGGGACCAGCTCCTAAAATATCCATACTATAGAAGGAGAAGAATAAGAATATGTACCTATAGTGTACATAGATAACAGATGGCATTAAATGGTAATACAATTACATGAATATATACACACATAGTAATACTATGGGATAGTTTCACACCTTAATAGAGGTGCATGTACCTAATGTAGCAGTAAAGGTATATATATAATAACCATAATTATAATAGGTATACATTACATACCCACCCATATAGAATAAAAAAATAAATATTGCAATTCAATAGTAAAGAAAAACAATACTATAATATGCACATAAGTACAATATTGCAGGGGTATACAGACCTTTAATGTACAGGGCATTTACAAGCTAAATATACTATGTAATATACATAGACACAGACTGAAGCCATCATTATTATCCCTAACCTACCTATACATGCCCGCGGGGAGAGTCTTTATAATCTTATTGTTAGACAAATCCTGAGGGACCCACCAATGACCCAGTCAACGACTTTCATTATAAATTATAGCAATATTTTAACTATATAGGAAGGGGAATAAACAAAGGAATATACTGTATGTATATCAGTTAATCAATTTTAGCTGTGTATAAAAATACAATCCCAAAAAAAGGAGAGACATTGATGATAAAAAACAGTTAATAATACCGATCAACGGGAAAAAACTCAAATATTACATATATATATTATAATGTAAGCATCAACCATTATAGCAAGATAAAACAAAGCAATTCAAAAAGTATTACTATATTGTAAAGGTATGCTATACATGTATATAGGTACTACATTGAAAAGCCCATAGCATGATAGCAAGATAAATTCTTTTACAATATAATGTATGAGACAGTATAATTATGGGTATTAAAAAGTATTGTGTGTTTGTATGTAGGCAGCATGCCGTAAACCAAAACCATTATAAAAACCTAAAACAAAACACCTACCAAGGTAGCCACACGGGCACCGCCCAAGACCTTAGTTGCGATAGTTTTAGACACACCATTATCGGTGTTTACAAAGCGTACCATAAGCTGTGGAATATCCTCACTACTAGGAATGAATTTAAATTTGATACTCCCACCTTTTGTAACCTTCAAAGCATCGGGTAGACCTTTAGAGTCAACCCTGTATAGGTATAGGTAAATGCATAAGTAAGTGTAGGCGTAAGTGTATGTGCATGCGTATGTGCATATAGTTAAATTAATAGGCATTTATTAGCTGTTGAAAAACTAGAATATCATAATGAGAGAAAAGTAATGCTACTATGGGAGAGCAAATACATAAATCCTACAGGATTTTGACTTATAAGTAGGGATATTAAATACTGTAGAAGATAAACATCACCTATCAACAAAAAGACAAGATGTACTAAAAATATAAATACATATAAAGGTATATGTGAGAATATATGTTCTTAATAACCGAAGCAATACCATATCCCACAACCTTCCAGAAAATACCCACTCTTTCCCTAAAATACTATGAAACCCTTACGCTATTGGTTTCTGATATGTTAAACCATCCTTTGACAAACTAACGGAGACGTCGGAAAATGAAACAACAGTTTTGGTTGACACAACATCCTCCTCTTGTGCAGAAGAGTAGGATACAAGGGCGGCAAGGGCAAGAATGAAAACTGTAGATAGATAGATATATAGATAAAGAAAAAAAGAGAGGGAGAAAGAAAGATAGGTTATTGAAAATAAATAATAAAACAAACCCTTTTTACTTTTCTGTTCCTCCATGTTCAATTATAGGCTATATAGTGTAAATATAGCCTGTAAGAACAACCAGGCTAACGCATATGGAACTATATTTATTCAGATTATACAAATGATCACGAAGTTAATAGCCTGTGTATAGTGTGTGAGTTACCTTCTTTAGATAATAAAGTAATATAAATTGGAGTAATGTTTGTTGACTAGACCAGTACAGAACACTGTCACAGCCGTGTATAATGAAATAAGCAGGTCATATAGAGCACATATTATATTCAACCTCTTCACTATATTCTCAAACCGATGCCAGTAAATGGTCAAATAAAATAACTATATTGACTAAATAATAAACCGTTAGCATATAAATACCTGACTTAGGATTCATAGTGAAAGATATAAAAGTGCCCAGGGAAAAGGACCTCACTATTCTAACCTAAATATAAAACACAATGTTTTATTTTTACTCTTCGTTCCTTCTATGTTACATGCGATTCAGAATTATTTCGTTTCAACCCCAGCCCAATCGCCTCTAGTCATTTCCTACTATACAATTACGTGATATTTGACGTTAAAAACATTTAAAATATATTTATTATAGGTTGTCATGTTTTAAAAGAGTATCTATGTATTTGGTGGATTTTAATTGAAAGATTAAATATCTTTGTTTCAAGCCAATTTGTGACCTGGCTCAGATCGATCAAACTGATGCCTTTACTATTGGTGAAGTATCATCAAATGGTAGCTAGGCAATCAAGTGGAATGTCAACTTAAGGAGTGAGGTGTAATTGGAGAAAAATAATTATGATATTATTAAATAATGACTATTAATTGGATAATAATAATGAGTAATTCTACAATAACAGCATTAGTCTCTTTAGATCATATATTATAATTTTAATGAATAAGCATTAAAAAAACAAGCCAATACAAAAAAGCAATAAACCTATTTAAAACACACGGGCCGGTCCACTATTTCTGTTTGGGTAAATTATTTTTTGGTTGTGCATCTAAATGACGTCAGGAGCACACCGCTATAGGCTAGATCGCATAACATCGATTAAATGACTAAATAAATAAATAAATAAATAAATAATAAATAAATAAATAAATAAATATTGACATAAATAAATAAATAAATATGTAATTAAACAAACAAATAAATGGACAAACAAATAAACAAGTAAATATAAATATATACACATATATACATATATAAAACACCAAGTATAATATAGTAGCGTTCCCTCTCTATAGTTATTATGCAGTCGTAGAAGAGTATTGTAACTATACTACAGTATTGAATAATTTAAAGAGAGAGCAACGGACACATAAGCCAACTACTTGTATAATATTCCATGAAAAATGATTTTCACCATATCGAATAAGTTATCTGAGAGGGTAGGACCGAGGTTATATACACTACAAGGTATACCACTTGCAGTAACCCTGGGGATTAGAAAGTATGCTGCAGTGGCAGAACAAACTGTAGCAGCAATCACACCTAAAGAGAATGATTGGTTTACTATTGTAGAGGATGTTAATAAAATAAATAATGCACCGGTAGGTTTAGTGTAAGGAGGGGAAGGGAGGGGAGTGATGAGGTGATAGTGGAATTAAATATGTTTATCATATATAAGTGCTAATTATTAATGTTGCTTTGAGTGAATGAATATATTTTTGTATATATAAAATTACCCAAATATAGAGATGGTTTAATAGAAGAAAATATCAATAACCAAAGTAGGAATTTTATTGTTAAAAGTGGAAGAAATAGAGAGAAGGAGAATATAGACAGATTCATTTGAACAAGAAGCACAAAAAAAGATGATAGAAAATAAATAAATAAATAGAGAGAGACAGAGATAGAGAGGGATAATAGTATTAACAAATATAAAAAATAAAATCCATTGAGGGATTTAATAAGGATTGTTATTGTTGGCTAGAATACAGTAAATATATACGTGATGATTACTACCTATATTTATGTAGACCTTTTACCACTATATTTATTATAATATTATACAGTAATATGTACATATTGTCAGTGATATAATTGTGTATTTATATATCTACTATAATAGTGTTATATATTTACTATAACAATCCTATTGTTTTTACTATAATAATAACAATATCGTTACCCTACAGAAAAAAGAGGAACCTCCCTTTCAGAGGCCAGACTACGCCTTCGTGCCATTGGCTAATAATACGTAAGCATGCATGTATATCTGTTATAATCCCTTAGTCTATAGTCTAAATACATTATATATATATGTGTTTATTTTTGATTATGCTTGCACTATATAAACCATACAATTGCGTTTACATACACAGGTATGTATACTGCTATTACTAATAAACACGTTGCAATTATATTGTCTCGCATTCTAAACTTATTATCACACATTTTTATCATATTGTAACGCATTTTGGACTCATTGTCTCTTATAAACGTATATAAACACACACCCATTTGAAATATATTATTACACATTGGAAATATATTTTAAAGCATTCTAACCATACTGTTGCGCATACCAAACACACCGTCCCGCATTAGCTTATATAGATGCCAACTTATTTTAAATATATTATTACATATTCTAATCATATTGTCACCCATATTCATCACACTATCCTTTATGAACCCATCGATTACCTTTCCTTTCTGATACTCCTAAAGTGGTTATTTGTTTTGGCACCCTGAAAATGCCCTATTAGCCAATAGTACAGATGGTGTGACGGTGTGGAGAATGCCTAATATAGAAGAGGAACTAAGAACACTATCGGAAGAGACCAAGACTGTGAGTGCGAGACGGTTTGGATGTATGTTGGTGCAGTGCGATATAGAGTATATATACATATATATGTATACATATGTTTCTATATTAGTAATATAAATATATATAGTTTAGTCTTATATATGTGTATAGTATGCAGAGTATGCATAGTATATATAACCTAAGTAAATAGAATTAGAGATAACAAGACAGGAAAATACAATCTCAATTGCATATATGTAGAAAACCTAAAGTATAAGTAGAGTTTTTTTCTTTTTACCTGCATGTTTGCACCTATATATACTATTATACTATCATACTGCTATACTATCGCATAAACATAGTATCATCTTAAAATACCACCATAATAATATACATTAGATTATATTCTCACCAATCATATTATATTATATTATATTATATTTAAACACAAAGATTTCACAAATGAACAGCATTACGGCTATATATCTTATATTTACGCATCTTAAGTGAACCTTTAGGAAATACATTACATAACAGATATGCACTGATCAAAAATCAATAATATCCACTAATCAAGGATACTAACTAAGGTTATTGGTCCAGTTTATTCGCGAGGTGAGAATGAATGACCCAGATAACTTTACTCTTAATATATTAGGTATGTAATTGTGAGTAAAGAGTGTGTTTTCAGATAGTAGTATGTATGTGGATGATGACATATTGTATTATAGTATACTATCTTGTGACATTTTATATTATAACCTATTGTATAAGAGCATGTTATATCACAAAATACTGTATCAGAGCATACTATACCATGGCATACAATATCATAACGTATTATATTATAACATACTATATAATAACATTCTAAATCATAACACATTGTATCATAGTATACTATATAATACCCTACTAGATCATAACACATTGTATTATAACATACTACATGACAAACTATGTCATACCATACTATATCATTCTATTCATAACAAAATCTTTCACAATATGCCATAATATATAATATATCACATAATGTAGTAGCATATCATACCATATCATAACCTAACAAAACATAACACGGCATAAAATCGCATTGCATATCATGGTAATATAATGAGATATATAGACAGTTCTATAAATAATTAACGATTTCAATCGATATGTCTATTGGCCAGAAACAATAAAAATTATCATAATAAAAATTAATTACGTAAAGCCTTGTTTATTGGAGAACACCAATGATATAATTAACATAATATATAACCTTAGCCCAGAAATTTAAAGTATCTTCAGACACAGTTGCTCGTATTGCTCGTCTACCAAAATTCCAAGTGGTACGACTGGTTGTAATGTGTAGTGGGTGTTGTCTATTGGTTAAATATAGGGGGATATGATTTGATATTGTATTATTAATATAATATACTATACTGAACTATACTATATTGTAGGGTACTATGGTGTACTATAATACACTATACTATTCTCTACTTACTTTACTTTACTATACTTTATTATGCCATCCTATACTACCCGATACTTGACTCTACTATACTATACTGTACTATGCTATACTACACTATATTATATTATACTATATTATCCTATAGTACAGAATACAATACCATAAGATAATAACATATAACCAAACCTACTATATATTTGTTTTCTCCCTCTATCTCTCTCTTCTTCCTTATTTCCCTTACTCTATTTCTATATAGGATATTCAACGTATGAAGCATATGAGACGAGAAGCGGAGCCCCACTCCAAAAGAGGTAGTAGATTCAGGAGAAAGAGAGGTAAATACCAATGCACATCTCCTATACTTTCCTTTTACTTACACGGTGGCTCTTACTATATAGGCCTTTATCCTATCTCTCTCCCTCTAATACATATCTAATTAGGGTTTGTTTCCGTTAATTTAGGTTGGTGCACTTAAATCTCTAATGCATTTTCAATTCTGGTCTAAAATTTTATGTTAGATTGTGGCACTACATTAATAATCATCAGTACTATCGTCATACATTATAAACTATACCCATATACATTAACTTATCTATCTATCCTTACAGCTGTACCTGTAAGACCCATAGAGGAGAGAATGGAAATGCTTAATGATATTATGGCGAAAAAAGGACTTAAATATTAGCATATTGTTACATTATTTTACTATTATACCATTTTTCGACACTATATATCTATATGAAATTTATTTCCATTGAAGCCATACTGTAATATTATACTACACTATTTTACTTTTACTCAATACTACATATCTATCTACCTGTGTGCAATTTATTACAATGATATCATACTATAGTATACTATATTGTAATATACTATATTGTGGTATTATATTAGATTGCGTATTTTTCATTGAATTATATGTGAATACCAAATAAATATACTGGTTATCTTTTAAATGAAACAAATGTTTAATAATTTTTTACATGATTGCTACACAGATGAATAAAATGGCTCGATTGAAGCCCAAATAATAATTAGATCAATAATGAGCTCAAAATTAGTTTTGCTACATAATGATTTAATTACATAATTATCACTCAATCTATTGATTTGAAATGTCAACACATAATATACAAGTAGTTACACCAATAAAATAGATGGACAAAGAGACATCCTAGGAAAGAGACAAGTACAAATTAAAATAGCCTCCGAACAAAAACTACGTAAATAGTAATTTGAATCAAGAATAATAAGAAAAACTTGTAAATTCTAAATTATAAATTATATACATGTCAATGTACCAATTAGAAGAATATATATAGACTAACATAGTAATCTATATAATCATTATGAAACAGATTGTACAAATTACAAATATACCCACATAAATAAGTTATAAATTCATAATAATAAAAGCACTGGCGTGTATGTGTGGAAGCTTTATTATTGTATCCTGGGGTTTTATTCTCTCGGGAAATTACCATTAGATAAGTTTGCTGCTTCTTAAATATTACCACTAAGTTTTACACTGAGCACAAGCCCCAGGGCGAAAAATACACCAATTATGCCAATACTTTATTTATTTCAATAATTTAACTGAACAACTAGTATTCAGTACATACCTTGACTAGCACAAGGGTATACCACGCCACGGTGATATACTGTATCCACTGAGGTGTTGACTCCTGTAGTGTTGGATTTGTACCCTGGCAACCCCAACAAGACAACTAGGGCACTGTTGGGCTGTAGTGCCAGTGGATCCTGTCACCTGTAGCTCTCATACAAGTTGATGCATGTTGTGGGCACTATGCAGGCATTGGGGTAACCACGTTCATCAATGCAAAACGAAATAAAGTAAAGTAATCAAATACAGAACAATATAAAAATTTGCCCTGGCAGGTTCCGTTGACAGCCAGGAAACTCCATGGGCAACAATTTCAGACATACCTACTTAAGGTAGGTATTGCGGCAAAGGATATTGCCACCACAGACATCAGCCAAATTGTCGAAACACTCATCCTATGGAGATAAGATCAGACATTCCTGGTGGTACTAGTCAATAAAACTATTTATGATTGGTTCCATTTTGAGTGTTGCTACACTACCTCATTGTTTTAACTGGTCTAACTCGTAGTGACGAATTAATTTACCAGATTGAAAACATGCAATTTGACAAACTCAATCACCTCAAAAAAAAAAGAATGTAATTTTGCGTCATGCCTTCAAAGCCCAATAGTAAGCTTCAATCATATCAGCATCTTCATCTAATTACCCCCAGTTAAATCTTTTTTTAAGTATTGGGGTATATAAACAAGAACAATTTTCAATCTCCTCAGCACTTTCAGTTTATTTAATGACAGTAACAATTCAGGACTTTAATTGAACCCCAACTGAATATTTTGAAAACTACAATACAAGCCAACGATTATCACAATGGCCATACAGGTTATCTCAACTGTTGCTCTTTTCATCATTGCATTGGCGGGCTCAACAGCTCAGGCAAACATGACTAATGAAATGAGGAAAGACATCTTGGATAAACACAATATGGCGCGAAGGTCAATTAAGGCAGCAAATATGCAAAAATTAGAGTATGATTTAAAGTTGGAAGCGGTGGCAAGGAATTACATCAATCGTATGAAGATATTTAGGTCTCACAACACGAATGCAGAGGAGGATTATGCAGCACTGGGTGGTAACGCGGATTTTGGTGTTGGTGAAAACCATTGGGCTCTCGCACCAAACTTAGCGGTATGGGGTTGGACGGATGCCAAACTTCCTTCGGGGTGCTCCTTACGTGAAATGTGGATCGCTAACTTATATAGCCCCGATCCAAATGCCGCCAGAAACAAGGCAGAACTTTGGCGGGCGAAGAAAAATTGCAGTAAATCCTATGCCTATATTGGTTGGAATCAATACTCACAGGTTATGTGGGCCCAAACAAACAAGGTGGGCTGTTGGTATACTGAGAAATTTGGAACATTGTGCAATTATAGTCCACAAGGAAACATAATCCGTTATAATGGTAAACAGCAGCCATATGTCATCTATGGGAAACCTTGTAGTGAGTGCCCCCATTCTGCTCCCGATTGCCAAGACGGACTTTGCATTAAAAGTGACTAATTGATATATTATTAGTGCTCTTGCTGGGCTAGCAGTAGTAATGGCTAGTTTATACTTTGTATTACCTGAAAAATACCAAAGATTGGTTCTCTCTAAAAAAAAATTATATTTCTTTATATCTTACATAGTAAGCGGGCTATCAGTGACGTGATGAAAGCATTGTTTACAAGTAAATTTTAATTAAGGCCAGAATCTTACTGCATCATTATTGCACTATAATTGAATCTCCTTGGTATTATCTAATATTATTACTACTATTATTATTAATAATATTATTATTACTACCTTAATGAATTGGCTAATAAACCATTAAAATAGAGACACGATAGTAGATAAGATAATCAAGATAAGATAATCCTAGTGGGCCTGTGATATTTCTTTCATAAATTATATTAGTATATATAATTTTAATATAGCTTTGTCTGTCGGTTACGGTTATACTTAAGTATAAAGCACCCGATCTCGTCCGATCTTGGAAGTTAAACTGTTATGGATGTAGTTAGTACTAAAGTGGGGGATGAATTTAGCTATGTGGGGTTTTACCTGCGTTAAGCAAATACCAGGAAAGTATATATGTAAAACTACAACCAATACAAAATATTGTTCTCAGTCGTCAACATCTGCTGTTCAATTTATGTGCTTTACGCTTTGTTACATTATGTCTATAGTTTTCAAAGAAGTTGAAGTAGATAATTTAGATACTTCACTAGAAATCCAACCGGTCGAGTCTGGTGTTGATTCTTCCAATAATAATAATACCATGACTATATACACACAGCCACAATTAGATTAAACTTATTACATATACAATGCATTACCAAGTAGGAAGCTAAAAGCATCTATATCCATTAATCAAAAGAGGGAGATTCAAGAGTAGCTAGCTAGAGCTTTAACGTGCTCTTGATCTGACGACGACAGCCTGACGAAACTCGGTACAACAGATACTAGTCCTATTCCCAATACAAATATATTAAATTATATTTTCATAATATGTTGTTTACATTCCATGTATATGTAATTTGTTATTGCTTTTCTTTTCTTTTCTTATATGATAGGATATGATATATAAAGTGTTATATAAAGGTGTTGATATTAAATTTGATTATATACCTTTCATCTTGGAAAGTACTCACTAAGCTAAAACCATACTTGGGAGCTAATACAATGAGCAATGTATACAATCAACTGTTTTTCGGTTATTCTTGGATTCGACTTTTAAATCAAACCGCAATCTTCTTTTCCTCCCGACCCATGTTAAACGGATTATTTAGGTTGTCGGCTCAGATCATCGCTTGACCCGGATACTGGGTCGGCGGTTCCAATCTTACAGTTTGACCGTATCTTGAAATTTACAATTTACCAGAATAAGCTATTTACTATTTAAGATAATAGTTGGACTCGGACAACTGGCATAGAGATAAACATAGAAGGACAAGAGACAGTCATAATCTTAATTAATATAAATTAATAATTACATTACTAGGTCATTTATATAAAATTTAAACGACCTGATAAATAGTTCTTTCCTTTGGTAAAAGCGAAATATTTACTAGGTTCATTTTGACTATGGTAGCACTACTTTATTAAATCACATTGATCACTTTAAAATTAAATTATCCAACAGATAGATCAGATTTAAATTTAATATTTGATTGACAATTAGAGAGTCCTTTTTTATTTGTCCTCCTACATTAATTTATAGATGATGCTAATTCATATATAGATGGTAGATGGGAATATTTATTTTATAAGCATATTTTATTTAGTAATGGTATTTGATTAAAACATTTTTATGTGCTCAACACTATAAACCTATTACCTGACACTAGTGTTTTTTTCAAATTCGTTATGTTACATTTAAATAAATTATTATGTGTAATATTAATTACTATTTCTACCCTGA